>RCUC01117116.1:0-10161 GCA_003697995.1 Taxidea taxus jeffersonii
TAAGAACTGTCAATATCAACTGCCCTATTCATCCTAGCAAAGTGTTTCGCCTTTAAACTACACAACAGATCCGTAGGATAAGGACCCTTTCTTCTCCCATTTTACAGATGAGGAAATAGGCACAGAGACTCGCCCAAGGTCACACAGCTAATATGAGGCAGAGCCAGCATGTGACTCAGGTCTGGCTGTCCCTGGAGCAGTGTATCTCAGGCCTTCTTATCTGGCCTCACACAAGGCTTTCTTAAACATTTTGTTCCTAATCACTTGAAATTTTAACACCACAAATATACTGTGTAACTATTTATGTACATCAATACATGCATTTGTGCTTTGTACCTAAAATGAATAAGAACTTTTTGCCTCTGCCCACCCTCCCCCGGGCCCCGACAGCCTCAAAACCAACTTTTGCCAACTTGGGGACAATATCACCATCGAGAATGGTCTAGAATCTAGACCAAACCTGCTCAGTAGGAACCAAATGGAACCCAGATACGTAGTTTTCAATTTTCTAGCAGCCACACTAAAGAAAAAGACACGGATGAAATTAGTTTTAATGATGTAATTTAGCCAATGCATCTAAAATATTGCCCTTTTACACATCATCAATGGAAAAAATAATTCATGAGAAATTCTGTGTCCTGTGTTATCATACGAACTCTGAAATGTGCGCAGTAGTCACAACCCAGCCCAGCCGTATTTCAAATGCTCAACAGCTGTGTGAAGCTCGTGGCGACCACAGCGGGCAGCGTCCTGACCACCCTGCTGAAGCAGTATTGTTTCTCTTCCCAGAACCTTGAAAATCAAGCTCTGAGAGATTTTCTCCATCCAAGGAACCCTTGGGAGAGTCACTACCCCTCCCAGCCAGTGGGTTCCATTTACTATGTTCTCAGGGCTTACTGCGGACGACACACAGGCCAAGACACTTTCAAGGAGCCACAAAGAAGGATAAGAACTGGCTTCTACTTGAGCAGGTTATAATCTAAAGTGGGGAGCGGGGGCGGGGGGGAAATGTGCCAGACCCTTCAGCACACCTGGCCTTGAGGCTTCCCAGAGGGGGGAGGAAGGGTCTTATGATTTCCAGCCCATTTTATGGATGAAGAAACTGAGGCTGGAAGGCATATGGATCTTGCCCAGGGCCCACCTGTGTGACTAGGCTAACCCAGGTTTGGACACAGGAGATGTTGGCAAAGCGACAGGAAGGCCTTTAGGGAGGAAGAGGGACAGACTTGGAGAATAGCTTTTGGGGGTGAATGAATGATGGGGGGTACATGGGAAGGTAGAAGGACATGAGGGTGCCAAGGATAAAGGACCACCTGTGTTCGCAGGGAGTGAACAAGCAACGGGAGGATTCCCGGCACTCCCGGCAGAAGGCACAGCACCTCAGACCTCTAAGAGGCAGGAATTCTGGGTGCCAAGATGCCTCAGCACGGAGCCAGTGTGCATGGCACCGTATGAGAAGGGTCCAAGCCCGATCATCGAGCCATGGAAAAACACCCAATGCTCCAAGCCCCCGGTCATAATGCCACTGGAATCCAACTTCCCAAAATATTTACCAGAAGGCTCTGGGCACCAGACTCCATTCTGTAAACTTGGATGCCATTCCAAAGCTGAACCGATAGATCTCCTGGAGAACAAGATAAACTCTCCCTTGCATTCTAAATAATGCACGGGAGGCGAGGAAGAGAACAGCATCGATCAACCCTCTCCAACCAACCAACTTAAAAGGGATGGTCAGCAGCAAGGAAGGGGCAAGGATGCAAGTCCTTATCGGGTGCATGGCTGCTCCAAACCCAAACAAAGCTCCTGGCAGGCATTCTTCTTCCACCAAAGGGGGAAGAAGGGGGAGGACAAGGTCTCGATCCACAAAGGTCAAACCCATCCTCCTTGAGGACGATCAAGCCAGTATTGTTTGCCCTGATTTCCATGTGGGAACAGTCCCATCCATGAACTGAAATGCGGACCAGCTCAAGAAACAAGGCCCATAGATTTCCAACAAGCTGGGGTGGTCCAGATCTCAAATCCCTCACGATGGCACTATCAGACCAGAAGTCTCCATTCGGGACTCGGGGGGGGAAAGGCCCACTGCCTTCGAGAGCACCAGCAAAGGAAGCAGCACAGTGATTTGCTTCTGGACGGTGTACTGAAGAGAGGCAGGTCTCCTTGCCTCCCATCCTCACTGCGGACACATGAGGAAATGTTGGGCATTTACTCACAAGCCGGAGTTACACGTGGGAAGGTGACCGCCCCAATGGCTGTGGGCTGAGTCACACAACTGGCCAATGGCACAGACGGCTCTAACCTAGGCCTGCTGTCTCTCCAGCCAGGGGCCTCACACACCAGCAAGCCACCCCAGTGTCTCCCCTTCTCTGCCCTGCATGCACCCCAGGCCCCAAACCCAGCTCGGACCACCGCCCTTCCTGGCTCTGTGACCTTAAGCTTCCTTCTGCCTGTGTAATAAGCCCAGGATCCTCGGGGGAAGGTGGGTCCCTGCCCGGGAGCCCCCAGGACCCCGCACCATCTCTGTCGCCCACTCCCAATTCCAGAAATGCGGCCCAGCCTCTCACACGGCCTGTCCGAGAAGCGGGCTTCCTAGCATAATATTTTCCTCCCACAGAACGTGAGAATAAAGGGCTCTTTGCTTGTCTCCTCAAATAACTGGCTCTCACCATAAAGCAATCTTCTGCCCAGTAAAAATATTTCTGTAAACCTGGGTAACTCTATCTGTGGTTCCTTTTCTGAAAGTCAAAAATCTTGGAGAGTGAAACATGGCAGCGGCAGACTGTAGGACAAGCTCATGAAGTCATGTCTACCCAGACAGTCCCTCCTTAATACTATGATTAATTTGCTGTTAACCACAGGGACTTTGTGTCTTAATACTCTCAAAGCAGAGCACCAGTTCCCCTTTCTACAGGAAAATACCCACCCCTCCCAGACCTGGGGTCCAGCCAGGCAGACAGGGGTTTTGCTGAGATCCGGGAACTCCTTCAACCCCCGTAACACACAGGTGAGCCGTCACCTGGGGCCAGTCCTTGGCCAGGCAGGAGACACGGTTGTTAATATAAGTGAGGGGTGTCCTAAGATCAGAATGTAAAGGTACCCACAATCACCCCTAAACTAGCCCTGAAACACCTGGATAAGTCACAGAAGCCTCCCTGGCTTTAGTTTTCCCAAATGAAAATAGAGATGAATGGAAACAGAATGGAAATAGACCTGAATCACCCCAAAAACTTCTCAGCAAATGAAGATGGTCTCTCTGAACCCCTTCGTCCACCAGACAGCAACCAAGCCCCTTCTGGGTGCTGTGTTGGGCCCCCGGAGAGATGGAGTGGGTTTCCCAGGAATCTTCCAGAACCTTCCAGCAGCTCTGGAGGCCTTGCTGAGCTACGGAGCATGTTTACTGAGTGCTCACTGCATGCTAAGCCGTAAGTCGCTCCTTGCATTATTTCCTTTAATCCTCAAAACAACTCCGAGAGATGGGAACATTTGTCTTCTCATTTTACAAGGCAGGAAATTAAGACCCAGTATCTATACAGTCAACAGAGTTCCCTATAAACCCAGACCCAAAGGCCAGGTCCAAAGCTCTGTGGCCCGTGGAATTAGAAGATCCACGTGAGAATAATAATAATAAGAAGAAGAAGAAAGCTAAAAACAAAAAAGCCATAGAAAATAAGGCCGAGGTTCTTAACTAGGAGGCTATGGGTGCCCTAAGTTGGAGTTAAAGGTGTGAGAGCCTTTATTTGAAGAGAATGACATCATCAGATTTAGCAGATTCCCAAAGGGGTCTTGTTATTGTCTCCTTGAAGGTTAAGATCATCATCACTAGAAGCAAGGAGCTTTAAAGAAGGGCTGTGACCCATGTGGGCTCCCTGGAGGAGGTGACAAACTACCAGGGCTCTTCTGAGATCCAATGGCAGAGAATCAGCTAATTGCTCTGGCCCCACCCCCAACCCTTCAGCTGCTGACAGAAGCAGCAGTCATCGAGCAGTACTGCAGGGGCCAGACAGGACACAGAGGCTGGCCCCCTCCCTCCAGTGTGCCTTCTGCAGCTTTCTCCTCCCAGGTGCCTTTTCTCTGGGGAACCACCCATCCATCTCCCCTTCGGCCCTTGAGGTTTGGGACTGATCCCAGCGGCACTCCAGGATGACCATGTTGACCCACGACCCTTGGAAATGGAGGGATTGCTCTGTGATGGGCATGCCAGCCAAGTCAAAAACAAGGGCAGTTCAGCCTAGGATCTGGCTAACCCACTCTCTTCTGGCCTGGAACAGCAGCCTGGACTGGGTGCCAAGCGGCCACCACCTGGGGAGAACCTGTACCTGAAAATGAAGCCAACCGCAAAGACAGCAGAGCTGAAGACCACTGGCCTGGGGCAGAGTTGGAGCTCTGGGATCCAGGGTCCCCGAATTCGATTCACCCTCCGAACTTCCCAGGCACACACGCCAATAACACGCCTTTCATCAAACAGCAGAGATGTTTGAACAAACCCAAGGGATCCTAACTAATCCACACCAAGGAAGGTCATGCTCGCTTAACCACAAAACCCACCCTGAACTCGCAGCCCTCCTGAATTCTAAAGACACCAGGCCAGGGGAGAAGCTCTGGCTTTGCCAGAAAAGCAGAAGTGCCAGCCCTGGAGATCACATCAGGGGGTGCGGTGTGGGTGTCAGAGCAAGGCTGTGTGTTTAGGAATAGAGTTATAGGAATGCACACCATCCATCCAGGTAGACTATAGGCACGAGCCCCGAAGTCACCTAGCTGCCCGATAGGGAACCAGTGTAATAAATTATTGTCTATCCTTAGAATGGAAGCCTTGAGAGCCACAAAGAGCAAAAAGATTCAATATACTGATAAGGTCTGATTTCCAAGATGCACTGTTAACAAAGCAAGGTGCAGAACCAGATTATGACTGGTCAACTAAAAGGAACACAAAGTCTCTATAAATTTTTCATGATTCCCCACCTCAAATCCATTTTTCAATTAACCTACAAATACTAGTCTTATTGGCCAAGAGGGCTTCTTCTGTCTGGGCAGGGATAAGGGTGCACACATGCACACAGTAAGGTGGGAAGCACGCCGAGAAACTGGAAGAGGAACCGGAAATGGCAGGTGCCCGGAGAGAGGGGCGCCAGGAGGTCAGTGGCAGAGGTGGCAAGGAGGTTTCTTTTTCATTACATAAGCTTTAGTACTATTTTGAATGTCTTTATTTTTGTTTTTTACCACGTGTATTACTTCATTTATGTGGAGAGGTGGAGGGACAGGACCTGACTTCCTGCTCCTCTGGGGTCATGCTCCCGCGGACCAAGCTGCTGGCCCCTCCAAGCCTCAGTCACCCAGCAAGGGTTCCTTGAGCACCTGCCATGTGCCGAACTGGGCAAAAGTCTCCAAGGATGCCACGCAGAACCAGCCCCTTGGACTCTGCCTTCTGGCTTCTGATGCCCCATAGTATTAGCGCTGACCCTGGCCAGCTTTTGTGTAAGTATTAAATGCCTGACCAGGGGCTGGGAGGAGGGCTTTGCAGACCATAAAGCTCTAGCTCTTCTTCCTGGAGAAAAGCTGGCTCCTCTCCGCCCTGCCCCAGAAGTGGGTTGTGCCTCCCAGCTCTGCAAACCAGGAACAAAGGGACAGGTCCTCACCCAAGAACCCCAAAAGCAAGACAGCAAGCATCGGCACTCCCCCCACCCGAGGTTAAGAAGGCAGGAAAGGACTGATCCATGAATGAGAAGAAGGTGCTCCAAGCCATCCACCTGGAAGGACCCCATGATCCTTCCCCTGACATAGCAGTGGCCAATGGGGCTGCTGCCTCCAAGCTGGAAGGAAGCCAGGCCTCCAAGGAGGGGGGCCTGGAAGGACCCCAAGAAGGGTTTTGCCAGGGCTGTCTGTGCCCACCTGCACCTGCCGCAGATAACTCCTTTGACTGCCCTCAGGATGGGGGTTAGCCTAATGCTCTGCAGCCCTGGATCCTTCCCAATGGTCCAGAGCTATGCACTCCATGAGAGAGCCACTAGCTGCATGAGGCTATTGAAATGAATTCAAATGCAATATATTGGAAATCCAGCTCCTCGGTCCCAGAAGCCACATCCCAAGTGCTCAGGAGCCACAGGTGTTTAACGATACTCCTACCGGACGTGTGGACACAGAGCTTTGTCATCATCACAGAAAGTTCTATCAGACAGCGCTCATCTCGAGGTCCTCGAGGTCCTTTTAACTCTCCTTCCTTCCAGTTATAAAATGAGGGTCCTGACAGGTCTTGAAAGAAAGGCCAAGTAGCCACAACTGTCCCTAAGATCAAAACACTTGTAGAAGCCACGGCCATGGGGAAATGCACAGAAGGAGACAGAACCATTGACTGAGCTGGTCGTGACTCAGGGACGGTGCCCCCAGGTTCCCTAAAGCTCCCAGGATCCCTAAAGCGCTACAGGTGGGTCGTGCCCTCCCTGCCTCAGCCCTCCTCCCCCTCCGGCCCCTCCCCAACACCTTTCCTACAGGGTCCATGCAGGACCGGTATCACCCAATAGAGAGAGGCTCCAATTCAGAGAGCATCTGGGTGGAGGGGGGGGCCCCAAGGGCTCTGCGTCCAAGACAGCACGCGGGAGGTTGTCATGCGCGTGGTCCTCGCTGTACCCTGCGCCCTTCCCCACCCCACATCTCTCTCCCGCCACTGTCTTCTCTCTCTACTCTCCAGCAAAGTCTCTCCATAAATCTCCTACACATGTGATCCCCTTCTCATGTCTCATTCTTCTAAAATCTATGGGCTTTTTGAAAAATACAAAAGTATCCACACTCCTTGGACGGGGGGGGGGGGGGGAAAAATGTAAAAACACCTAATGTGAAAAGTGAAACTCCTTCTCTCCTCACTGCCTCCCACCATTCTAGTCCTGGGGGAAGCAGCCTTTGTCAGTGTATCCTTCCAGATCTTTCCCTGCACACCTGCAAATATATAGACACGGGCCTGAATAGACTTTTGTATCCCGCAAAAAAAAACCCGGGACCACATCATGCTTCTGTTTTGCTCTCACTTTGCTCATTCAATGGCATTTCAGGGGCCTCCTTCCCGCCAGCCCCCTGCCCACCCTCACTCACCCTGGTTTCACAAGGCGCGGAAAGATCCGTGACACAGCCGCCCCGTGTTTGTTAGCTGTCTCCTAGTGACCGATATTAGAGTTGCTGCACATTTTTCATCCTTCCAAATAATGAGCCATAGACGTTCTTGTGCTCTGCTCACGTGCAAGGTTCCCTCAGCCCCCTCCTGACCCAGGCCCATCCTGCCTCTGCCGTCATCCCACCAAGCCCATTCCTGCCACCCCCAGCTGCACGCACCAGGATCCGATCCATCAGAGGACACCCTGTAGTCCCTTTTCCGACCCAGCCTCTGGACAGATTCTCTCCCAGGGGACCATCCTCTCTGCTAGACTACATCAATGGCCCCCAGTAAATGCCATCTCCCAAGTAATTACACCCCCGTGTAGTCCCTTCCCCTGGACCTGGCCTCGATCTATGATCTGCTTTAACAAAGAGAATGCCGCATTGCCAATTTCGGGCCTGCACCTTCGGGAGGCCTGGCAGTTTCCGCTTCGGCACCCCCGGGAAGGCAGCCACCAGGCAGGGAGTCAGCTTACCCTGAGACCACCATACCATGAGGAAGCCCACACTAACCACATGGTGAGGCCACGTGGAAGAGGACCGAGGCCCCGGGCGTGGGACCCAAGTGGAACGGTTGGCCCCTGGCTGTTCGAGCCGCCCCATCTATGCCACGTGGAGCCGTAGAGAAGCTGTGCCTGCCAAGCCCAACCCAAATAGCGTAATGTTAATCAACTCATGAAAAGATTAAGTCACTAAATTTTGGAATAATTTGTTACACAGCAAAAGAGAACCTAAACACCCTCCCTTTCTTCAGCGCACTTGGAGATGCAGAGATAAAGGTCACCAGCGGTCACATTAGCTACCTAATAGCCAAGCCAGGGCCATCCCCAGCCCCCCTGTCAGGATTCCCAGCACAGTATTCTGCCCAGTCCCCAAAGATTCAGTCACGTGTTCTTCCAGGAGGCAGCTGCAGCTCAGAGGTTGGTTCTTGAGTGAGAGGACTTGGGGACCCACAAAAAAGACTCCCCATTCTCTTCATGCCCAGAGCAAAGGGAGTATTTGGGCAAGAAAACACCCCCAGCCATCCTGGGAGAATCTGTTGTGACCATATAGTCAACAGGCCAAAAGGCCCTGATGGTAAGAAAGGAAACTTTGGCACAGAGAGGTTAGGGAACTTGCCCAAGGTCACACAGCTAGTGAGAAGGAGAGCTAGGGCTCAAAACCAAGCATTCGGGCTCAGAGCCTGCACCAGGGACCAAACATCAGTATTTTCCAACACTTCTACCTGCAGTAAGAATTACATTTTAGAATGGGCCTCTCTGTATATGGATTTGGGTTTGGATGTGTGGGTAGATATCCACAGATCTAGATGGATCTATCTATCTATAGACATGAATATCCTTGCCTATACATTTTTTTAAAAGTCACACAAAGCAATATTTCCTCTTGTTTTAGGCAATGTTCTCTCATTTCTATTCTTTCTTTCTTTCTTTTTAAATGCTGGTCACTAAATTGATTTCATGAGCCACAAATGGGATTGTAACATATGGTTGATGGCAGGGCGAATCTCATCTATAATGACAGAAGACAGTTCTAAAATCAGATTAATCTGAACTGGAATCTTGCTGGAAGATTCCACTCCCAAGTCAAGTGACTCTGGGCAAGGAGGTAGACTCCTTTAGTGCTCAGTTTCTCCAGTGGTAAAACGACGATAGGAACAGCCCCTCCCTTCTCATGGTGTTTCCAGCGCTGAGTGGTACAGGCCACGTGTGACTCAGGGCCTGGTGTGCCATGGATGGCCCAGCGTGGGGCATGGGACAGAATGGACCCTTAGTAGCCATATTGAGGCTGCAGCCAAAGAACACTGAAAAGGAAGGCACGGACGAGACTCATCGAGGCACCAGGCTCCTTTGAATTTCCAGGCAGGGGACAAGGGCGTCTCCCCAGTGGCCACAGAAAACACAGTTTTGTTCCTGGTCTGTAGCACTTTCTCATCATCCTTTTGCTTTTGAAGTCCCTCTAGATCACTGGGGGAAAGATGCGTAAAGTAACAGGGTCAAGGTCAAAAACTGCCCCTTGACAAGTCTCCCTCGGGAAGCCAGATCGGGCAGGGCCATGGCACCCCGAGGCAGCACCCCCAAACCCACTCGCCGGAGCCACCACAAGCCCAAGCCTCTGTGTGAGGGGACTGCCAGCCTGCGTGGCCTTCTGGAGTGAGAAAAACACCCATTGGGGAGGCTCTGGTCTTCCCCAGCCCTCACCTGTGGCCTGAGGGTGGCCAGGCCAGGTCTGCTAACAGGGCCCCTTTATGCTGTGCCCCTGCCCGTCTGGGGCCCCAGAGCAGTACTCACAGCTGGGGGTTCGGGCAGGACACAGCAGGTCAGCCAATCAGCTCTGCGCCTTCTCCCCCTACCTCCCATCCAGCCAGAAAGGAGAGCAGCCAGAGTGGGCAGACATCAATAAAAAATCAAATCACCTGCAGTGGGGGGGACCAGGACCCATGGTGGATTGTGACATAGAACAGACTCCCCCCTCCCCTCCCAACCCCAGGCAATGCCTACCCCCCTCTGCTGGAAAGTGCATTTCTGTCCTAACATCTCGGAGCCTGGAGTCTGGTCCTGGGTCAGACACTCAGGAGGGAGCTGAAGATTTCCTGCCCTCATCATGGCCTTTGCACTTCCCTCTGTCTGAGATGCCCCTTTCCTCCCCCGGCCGTTTCTTCTTTGGATCCACAGTTGGACCCCCACTTCCTGTCCCACCACAGCCTGCTCTTTTCCTCGTCACGTTCAGCACACACCTGGGTGGTCATTAACTGTAAGAGGAGAGACCTCCCTTTTACTCTCCCCATTTGGCCGAGAGGAACTCGTGTTGCTCTTGGAACCACCCCATGAGCTAGGAACCAGGCTTCTACCCATTCCACAGATGTGGAAACTGAGGATCAGAGATGAGCACCTCCTCGAGAGATGTGCAGCTGGGCGTCGGGAGTCAGACCCCGGAAGTCGGATTCCGCCAAGCACGGCTCGGACACCCACCCTGTGCACACACCGGGAGCCTCAGCACAATGTGGCTTGAACCCGAAGG
>RCUC01117117.1:0-28158 GCA_003697995.1 Taxidea taxus jeffersonii
ATCAGTAATAGTAAGCCCATTTCGATGAATAGTTTGGAGTATTTCAGACCATTGCAATTTGATGAATTGAGTATTGCTAGAAATTGGCATTAGATTGGAAGTGTGAAATGAACCTTGTGTTTGTAACTGAAAGTCATCAGTGACAACATTGTAGATCCTATGTATTGTTAAGTGGATAGGTAATGGGGAACCTGGGGAGGGATAGAGATATAAGAAATATTTTATGTAAATCTTTCCTTTAGAGATCAGACTACTTTACAAACAAAATTTCAGTTTAATATACATCTTTTGAGCATTTTTTTAGTGTAGCCCAAAGCTGAGCTACAAGAATGAATTGAAAAATTACCCCCATTTGCCAGTCATCATTAGATTAAGAACTAGAATCCAGGTTTCCACCTCTACTGTTTAAATATTTTCTGGGGCACCTGGATGGCTCAGGGGGTTGGGCCTTTGCCTTTGGCTCTGGTCATGGTCTCAGGGTCCTGGGATTGAGCCCTGCATCGGGCTCTCTGCTCACTGAGAGCCTGCTTTCCCTCTCTCTCTGCCTACTTGTGATCTCTCTCTCCGTCAAATAAGTAAATAAAATCTTTTTTTTTTTTTAATGTATTTTCTTTTGGACAACCAGACGATCACACTGAAAAAAAGCCTCATTTTGGCTATTTAAGAGGCAGTGTTCTTCTTCTTCTTCTTTTTTTTTTAAAAGATTTTATTTATTTGAGAGAGAGGGAGAGAGGTCAGCGGGAGAAGTAGACTCCCTGCCAGGCAGGGAGCCCGATGTGGGACTTGATCCCAGGACGCCAGGGTCATGACCTGAGCCAAAGGCAGCTGCTTAACCAACTGAATCACCCAGGCACCCCTAAGAGGCAGTCTTCTATGGAATAGTTGATACTAGGAAAAAAAAAACAGTTTTAGAGGGGAAAGTGATCCCCCCCAGTTTTAGGCTTAAGAACAGAGCTATGATTAGAGCCTAAAGAGTAATAAAGGTAAGAACAAAAGGTGGTATTGCCCCCAAAAGGTAATAGAAAGTTATGGAATTACCAGGTGTGAATGGTTCTTGATAGATGTACAGTGTGCTCAAGGAGTGAGATACTGGAATTCAGAAATCCTGTTTCCTGGGCCACTTTCCCCAGACCAAATCAAGACAAGAAGGAGCCTTAGATTTATTGAATGTAGGTTCATAGCCATTGTCATTACTTTAGGAAATTGGAAATTTCTCCTGGTTTTAGATCACAAGTAAGCTTTTTTTGGTTCTCTGTCCACTATAGGAGCTCCATTTCTGTCTTGCTGTCCCTTTTAGACATTGCTCTAGTGACCTAAACTGATTTGTAATTCCTTGTGTTTGGAGGGAGCCTAGTTATATTTGTAGGTTCAGCCTCACCCTGTATTTCAGCAGGAAGTGGGCGGGTGCTTAAGTCTATAATGAGGCATTTTTCCTTGTAGTTGCTGCATGGTAGTGAGGACTGCTGTATGCAACAGTAAATTCATACTTCTTTAAACATTTTATTAGACAAATTTAGATTACAGTAAGCCTGTGTGTTGTCTGTCATTTTGAAATAAAATTATTTGACTTTTCAATTGAAATTTTTGCACCCCTGTGGAATGCATATTCTTTAACATAAAGAAGTTTGTCTATTGAAAGAGGAAACTGGTCTACAAAGTAAAGCTCTTCTCATATGCCCCCATCCAAGTGCTGTTAACTACAGAGCAGTGGGAAATGCTGAAGTGAAAGCAGAAGTCCTAATTGCCACACATATAACGTCCCCACATGTTTGCATCCCCTGTACTGCTGATCAGCGTTTTGGGGGAGGGGGAGTGTTTCAAAGAGGAACTGCCTTGAGAAGCATTTCTGTTGTTATGATTATTGCTATAGCTCAGATATACTTACTTTTGGATGCAACCTTAGAAATTTGCAGGTGCTATCAGTGACCTTGGCTATAAGTGAAGTATTGTATATTTATTTATAATAAACGGCTAGTAATAAATATTACTGCCAGAATGAGCAGTCATCTGTCTTCTGTCCTGGTGGTGACAGGAATTCTGGGTGGGATACAAATGAATGTGTCCTCTCTCACATGTAGCCTTCCTTCATTACCTTCTTCCTCCCTTTCGTTCTTTCTCACCTCACTGCACTACAGCCTCAGGGTGTTGGGATCAGAGTTCTAAGAATGTAGCGCAGATCTCAAAGTCTCCTTTTGACTTTCCACTGACCACATACGATGTATAAATATTTCATGATAACTTATAATTTACAGACTTGTGGAACCTTACTGTGGAAGAGACCTGAGAGAACACCTCATCCAATTTCCACTTCAAAGCTTGAATCCCACCATGGTACTGACAGTCTAGACTGGTCCATATGCTGCCAGGCCATGGCTAGGGAGGGATGCCTAAAGTCTTCTATTTGTTCTCAGACTCATTCTCAAGTCCCTTAGGCTGAAAATAGCCAGGAGTAAAGATGGGGTTGCTGCTGAGTCTGGCTGCATGTCTGGAACTATTCCAAAGCCAATTTTTCCTTTGGACTTACTTGGGTAGCCAACTCCCAGATCAGTCTGGGAGCCTCCCAGGGTGTAAATAACTTACCCTCAGGACTCTGTCTGGAACATCCTTTGGACCATTCTGTATCCTGTAGGTCCTAGTAACTAGATGGATCTAGATCTGGAGAAGGGTTTGATTCATAGCTATAATCCATCCCTCTCTACATTTCTTAGACCTGCCTCTGGCCTTGTGTTCAAAATGCAGTAGAGGTTGGATATTGGATTTTGGCCAGTGAGGTAGAAGCAAGTCTAGGAATTTTAGAACATCTTAAAAATCATCTGGCTTAGTCCCTTTATTTTGCTGATGAGGCAACAGAAGCCCAGAGTGAGAATTATATTATCTTTGGTTTGGAAGGCATTGTAGAAGTCATCCAGTCTGACCTCTCAACATCAGCATCTTACAATCTGGGAATGTCTCCCCCAACATTCTTGATAGCTGGTCATCCAGAGGATTGTACTGGGAACTCATAACATCTGAAGAAAACCTATTCTAATATAGGACAGCTCTAATTAAAAGGAACTAACTAAATTGAAATCTATTTCCCTGTAACTTTTTTTTTTTTAAGATTTTTATTTCTTTATTTGACAGAGACCACAAGCAGGCAGAGAGGCAGGCAGAGAGAGGGGTGGGGGAAGCAGGCTCCCCGCTGAGCAGAGAGCCTGATGCAGGGCTCCATCCCAGGACCCTGAGATCATGACCTGAGCCAAAGGCAGAGGCTTTAACCCACTGAGCCACCCAGGCGCCCTTCCCTGTAACTTTTCTCTTCTCAGTGGTTCTAATTTCCTTTCCTGTGTAACATCTCCCAAGGTGTGAGACCTCAGATCCCCAAATTAGCAAATATCAGCATATAGTTTGCCTAATCAAAGTAAAATATAACTGAAAAAGAACTTGATTGATACTATGAAGATGGGTCATTAACTCTTTTTTTTTTTTTTTTTAAGATTTTATTTATTTATTTGACAGAAACCACAAGTAGGCCGAGAGGCAGGCAGAGAGGGAGGGGAAAGCAGGCTCCCCGCTGAGCAGAGAGCTGATGCGGGGCTTGATCTCAGGACCCTGAGATCATGACCTGAGCCGAAGGCAGAGGCCCAACCCACTGAGCCACCCAGGCGTCCCCAGGTCATTCACTCTTTCATGGATCCAAAATTTCTTTTTCCAGCTGAGAACCACTGCTTTCTTAGATTTCTTCACTTTCTCTTCTGTCACTGGCACTAGCATTTACCCTTTATCATGCTACTTTTAATAAAGAAACATATGTTTTATCACTTTGTGAATATACCTGTATTCCAGAGTATCAGGAGAAAGCAAATAGGACTTGAAAGGGCAAACTCACCCCTGCAAACTGGCTTCTCTGTTCATATTTGCTAGCTGTAGTTGGCCTCTCCATTCCTATTGTCCTTTTCTTAGCCTTTGAAGAGTCCTAACTGATCTGTTTACCTCCAGCCTTCTCCTGCCCAAATATAACATCTTTGCTTCTGTTAGAATGATTTGTCTAAATGCAAATTTGACCATGTCACTTCCTCGATTCAGTAGTTTCTAAACACCCAGTACTCTACAAGTTTTCCACTAAATGACTACTGATGATAGAGGAGCCTTTCCCAACTGGATTTCCATGAGAGAATTAAACCCTAATGCCATTAGGCATCCATTGTATGTAATGTATTAACTTTTTCTCCAATGCATCTGGAATGGTGCTAGTTATGTATAGTCTTGAGGAGAATTGAGAAAATAGTCACTCTAATCATTTTCTTTGTTCTGTGGATCAGATGAGGAACTGAATGTGAAAGAGTGGGGAGAGAATGTATGTTCTTCAGGATATCCAGAAGCCTGGTTGGGAACAACCTCCAGGAAAAACAAAACAAAAAAAACCCCACTAAATGTCATAAAAGTCTAGGGTTTCATCTTTAAATTTGTGTGACTATTGCATTCTACCACATAGTATGTCCATAGTTAAAAGTGTTTAAAAAATATTTGTGAATGAACATACTGATTTTATAGGAAAGTTTCCTAGGGTCCATGGAACTACATATATAACTACCTTTTTTCTCTTAGCCCTGTAGTGGGCATTTTATATGTTTTAAATTACTTAATGTGTCTAGGAAAATTACCCAAGATTGTACAGCTAGTAAGGTGTCAGAGTCAGGGTACTAACCCAAGTATGTTTCAGGGCCACAACTTGAAGCTGAATTTAGTCAAGAGCCTTAGAAGCTTTGCCCATTTCTAAGTTTATCTTCACCGGAATGTAGGCTTTTTTTTTTTTTTTCCCCTCCCTTGGTCAAGTTACTGTTGTGTTTCAGATCAAGCATAATTCTGTACTTCTTATGCTGAATATAACTAACTTTGATTATCCAAAAGGAAAATGAACAGTGACTCAGGTAATTCCATATAACAGGCAGTTTTGTCTCTCTGGTGGTTCTGAAACATACTAAATGGGTTTAGTTTTATTTTTTATTTTTTTTAAGATTTTATTTCCTTATTTGAGAGAGAGAGAGAGAGAGAGAGAGAGCTAGCATGAGTAGGGTGAGGGGCAGAGGGAGAAACAGACACTCTGCTGAGCCGGGAACTTTGGGGCTCGATCCCAGGGACTCTGGAGGGAATCATGATCTGAGCTAGAGGCAGACGATAGCTAATCGACTGAGCCACCCAGGTGCCGCTAAAAGGCTTTGTTTTGTAGCAGATTTACTTTTCTAATGGCAGCTAGCTTTTTTCATAAGAGGAAACCATCTTGCTATTGAAAACTTGGTTCCCCGCCCATATGACATAGAGATGACTCCATTTGTATCTGCTTACTCAAGGCCCTTGGGAAAGCATAAATGCTAAACTACCAAGGTGTTAGAAGCACCCCCTGCCTGGCCCCCAGTTCTACATGTAGGTGACCATCTGGAATCCAGTTTCTGTTAGGTGTCCAGTGAGAACGTCTGGAATGTCTTGTCAGTGGCCACGTTCAACACAGAATTTCAAGGGGATCTGGCTTCTTTAGTTCCTCTGAGAAGCTGGAACAAATATTGAAATGATTGCTAATAGAGGGAGCTACAGTGACTGTTTTCAGTCATCTCTGTCTGCACCATTGAATTTCTGGTTCCTCCAGAAAGCTTGAAATTTGAGAGTCTAAGAGCATCCAGAGGATGGTGTACAGATCCCTGTGAGGTTCAGTTTGTAGCCTCCGGCCTCCTTTCTTGTTATAAACTCTTCACCTGTGAGTTACTAAATGACTGCGTCTTAGTACCTGATAACCCTCTACATCATGTAAAAGAGAGGTTAGACTGGAAGGGAAAGTCCAGAGTTTGGATTAGAAAACCTGTTGAGTCAAAGGGGAACTTAGCAGAGGAACGGAATGAAAATTATTTCCTTAGACAGTAGACAAATATTCAGGAAACACCTCTGCACCCCAAAGATAGGCACAGCTGCCACACAGTGACTATTAAAGGGAGGTTCAAAGTTATGAGCAAACAGCTGATTCTCTTGGTTCTTGGGCTGTTGCTGTTGGTGACAGGAAATCTTGTTCCCCAAGCTGCTGGCTTCCTGTTTTATTTTTACTCTTAGTAGATCAGAATGTCCATAACAAGGAGCAGTCTGTTCCAAAGGGTTCTACTCCCCGTTTGAGCCTGAAGGGCTTTTTTTTTTTCCTTTTGGTCAGACAATATGTTGGCTCACTTTTAAGATCTGTGATATTTAGCTTGGTTTAAGCATTTTCTATTCACAATCAACTTTTTTTTGGTGATGAGCTGGTGTTTTAAGATTTGATGTAAGTAAACCTCTGCTTTGTTTGTCTGTTCTAATTCATATATATATATATATATATATATATATATATATATATATACACACAGAATATATATATACAGAGAGAGAGAGGGAGGGAGGAGTTTGCAATATTAGGGATGTGGGTATGTTACCTTTCTGCTTTACCTTTTCATTTGAAGTGAATTGGCATTTTCCCTCCAACCATTAGGTTGTTGTACATTTCTTTAGTTTCACAAGATACAGAAACAGGACCTGCCAGCCCAATGTGCCTTTGGCTGTAGTAGTAAGGTTTGGTTGAGACTAAAACCTCCTCCTGTCTTTGTAAAGCTAGGAATTTGGTAATCTAATTCTAAAACAATAGCTCAGCATGAACCTGAACTGGTGGGGGATTTCCTAGGGAAAGGGGCTCAGCTGACAGGATAAGAAACTGTAACCGGAAGGTTTCCGGATCTGCTCCAGACACTTCCTGCTGTCTCTAGAGCTTTTTGGCCCAGGTGTGTTGAACCGGATTTGAGAGAGAGAGGGAGAAAGGGAGCTGTTCTGTTGGGTAGAAGAGAAAGGACTGGGGAAATCTTATAGAACAGTTTGCTCAGCATCGTGTTTGACATATTGAACATGTAAAATTTTCCTTGATATTCTTTAATTCTGTCAATGTACAGACAAAACTTGAGTAGTGTTAATAGACACTGGCAGCTAGTGTTTAGTTGTACATTAACAGTCATCCATCAGGGAAGAACTGGAGAAGTTATGTCCTGATGTAGATCAGTGAAATCAGTATTGGCAGCTTATTTCCATTGTGGAGATTATCGGATGACAGGAGCTCTTTTTTGATCCTTGTAATTGATCATCTGGAATCTGATCTGTGCTGATTATGGATACACCAAGGATGGGATCAGTCCAGACCATTCAGAGCCTGCAGAATGGACTGTTTTCTGACCATGCCTCCTTGCCTCGAGAGACTCTTGTTGGTTGGAGCACATTTGTTATTTTAAGGTTTTTAGGTTTTTATGCTCCCAGTGTAACTCAACCAGCAGTCACCAGTTCAGAATTTCTAAACTTATCCAGCATGCCTTCTAATAGCAAATCTTAAAGATTGTAGGGAACGGGGTGGGGGCTTAAAAAAGAAAAAAATGATGGGGGAGAAAAGATTTTTTAAAAGCTGTTTTAGATCAGAGCAAGACAAAAGGAAAAAAAAAAAGACTGACACAGCCCTAGTGTGCCTGGAATTTGTGGTTGAGTAATACTTTCCTGTTATTTCTTTTTTAGGTTGTTTTTCATCATTCAGAGCATTGCCTGAAGCAGGTCCACCATGCCGTTAGTAACGAGGAACATCGAGCCAAGGCACCTGTGCCGTCAGACGTTGCCTAGCGTTAGAAGCGAGCTGGAATGCGTGACCAACATCACCCTGGCAAATGTCATCCGACAGCTGGGCAGCCTGAGTGAGTGCCGCAGAGAGCCTGTGCTTTGCCCTCAGGGGTCGTTGGTGCTCTTTATTTAGTTTCCTTCTCCTCCCGTGTTCCTGTTTCTCCCCCATCTGCCTTTCCTAGGTAATGCGAAAATGTGTGTCCCCCCCCTTCCTGAAAGAGAGGTTCCTTTTTGGTACAGATTCTTCCCCTCAACCCTTTCTTCATCTACTGCCACCCTCTAGGTTCCCTCCACCTCCCCCTCCACCTGCTTCAAAAGAAATCTGTGGGAAGGGTAGCAGGAAGGGCTGCAGCAGAAACTGCAGATGGAATGACAGAGCAGAATTCTGTGTGTGTAAAGTGGGAGGTTCACAGAGCAGTGTCTTGGTTGGGGAATGTGCCTGTAATTGCACGAGCTGTTCGATGTAGCTGACTTCGTTGAAGCCTCAAATGTGCCAGTAGTCTTTAGCTATCCGACACCCCCCTCCCCCAACTTTTCTTCCCAAAGAGGAGTAAAGCAAACATACACTCAGATTCTAGCTGACTTGTCTACCCTGGTAGACATTCAATTGTGCTGCAAGCCCCCAGGTCCAAGTTCAGGGTACAAATTACTTCTGCAGTCTCTGGGGTTTTGGGAGTTTTGCAAGCTGCGTTTACACACAATGACACAAAGTGTAGCTGGAGCCATTCTTTTCTAGGAGGAAGATGGGGTTTAGCCCAGTCTGTTTTGGAGCTGAGGGAAAGCCAGCTCAATGATTTTTTTTTTTTAATTGGCAAGAATGAATGAGATTGCCTTGGGTGGGGTATATGCATGGGTTTGGATTTCACTCTGAATCAAGCTGATTTTGTTTGAAGCTGAGGTATGGGAAGGGCAGATGCTTGGATAGGCTCTGCATTTGTCTAGTACCACTCCAGCTCCCGTAAGAACGTCCATCAAATTGCCATTTTAGTGATCTTCCTTAGCAAAGGCATCTTGGTATGAATTATTTCAGACACTCACCCCTCATATCGCATCACTGCCCTTAGTGAAGGCAGTGGGACATCAGGAAAGCCTGCCTTCCCCCATATAGTATCAGGCCCTACCTTTAAAACAGGGCCCCAAGGAGACAGAGCTCTGTGACCATATGATGTATGGGGTCTGAGATTCCTAAGCCTTTACCTAGTTCACTTGATCCAGGGCTTAGGGAAACTTGGATGGGGTGTCAGGAAGAAATGAAACCCTACCAGTGCCTGTCTTACTACACAAAGGAACACTGACAGCAGTGCAGCTGACGAGGAAGCACGTGAAGGCGGCAGAGAGCCTCACTGCTTCTTAAAAGCATCATTTCTGCTTCTGTCAGAAGGTCAAATGGGTGGAAGTCAATCACACACTGGTTTCTTCTCCATAGGACAAAGGACATCTAGCTAATGATGCTTCTTACTCTCACTCAGCAGGAGTTATGCTCTCTCTCAGGTGTTTTTCCAGGGTAGTGTTGATGGATGTCATTGCTCACTCTCCCACTTGTGATCAGGCCACTCCTGTCTGGAGGAAGCCATTCTGAGGGCCAGGGTTGGTTTGTGCCTATGGAAACAAGATTTCCTCACGTTGTGGTGCTAACTGACCCTTTATTCATCCAGTAAATAATGTATTGAACATATTTTATGTGCCAGATGCTGAGGGAATACAGCGATAATAAGAAATGGTCTCCACCTTCCAGGAGCTCATAATCTACCAGAGGAGACAGAAAGGAACAATTTTTACGGGGAGAGGGGGAGGGGGAACTCATTTGTTGATTGCCTACTTTACATCAAGTTTTAGTAGGATCTTGACATAGATGTCAAGTAATTCCCCTGGGTGGTCCTTTGAGGGTAGGTGGTGGTATTCCCATTTTTCAGGTGAAGAAATGAAGGCTCAGAAAAGTAAGGTAACTTGCCTAGAGAGACAGCAGCCAGTAAGAGGTAAAGTCAGACTTCCAAAGACTTTCTCAGCTTTGTCCTGTACTCTCTGTCTCTGCCAACACTGCCCTGGTTCAGACCTTTGTTGACTTACCTGAATGATTGCCTTATCCTCCCTTTGGCTTCCCTTTCTCTGATCAACCCTCCTAAATCTATAAACCTAAAAATCTGGTAAATCTTAAGCTTATATCCCTGCCAGAGTGGTCTGCTCAAAACACAAATCTCACTTTTTACTTTTATAATTCTGAATTGTTTGAATTCTTGAAAATTAAGTCTGTTAACTTTTGCAATTTAAAAAGTGTGTGTGTGGTTTTTCTTAAAGATTTTGTTTATTTACTTGAGAGACAGTAGAGAGAACACAAGCAGGGAGGAGGGGAAGAGCAGAGGGAGAGGGAGCAGCAGGCTTCCTATTGAACAAGGAACCCAATGTGGGGGTTCCATCCCAGGACCCCAAGGTCATGACCTGAGCTGAAAGCAAACGCCCAACCAAGCCACCCAGGTGCCCTTAAAAAGTGTTTATATATTTTTTATTACTTATTTATTTACTTACTTTTTATTTTATTTATTTTTTATTTGTTTTCAAAGATTTTACTTATTTATTTGACAGACAGAGATCACAAGTAGGCAGAGAGGCAGGCAGAGAGAGAGGAGGAAGCAGGCTCCCCGCTGAGCAGAGAGCCCGATGTGGGGCTCGATCCCAGGACCCCGAGATCATGACCTGAGCCGAAGGCAGAGGCATCAACCCACTGAGCTACCCAGGTGCCCCCTATTTACTTACTTTTTAAAAGATTTTGTTTATCTGTCAGAGAGAGAGACTGCACGCACACCGCCAGCAAGCCACAGTAGGGAGCTGCAGGCAGAGGGAGAAGCAGGCTCCCCACTGAGAAGGAGCCCAATGTGGGGCTCCATCCTGGGACCCCGAGATCATGACCTGGGCCGAAGGCAGTGGCTTAACCAGCTAAGCCACCTAGGTGTCCCTAAAAAGTGTTTTTATTTTATTTATTTATTTTTAAGATTTTGATTATTTATTTACAGACAGAGATTACAAGTAGGAAGAGAGGCAAGCAGAGAGAGAGGGAGAAGCAGGCTCCCCGCTGAGCAGAGAGCCTGATTCGGGGCTCGATCCTAGGACCCTGAGATCATGACCTGAGCTGAAGGCAGAGGCTTAACCCACTGAGCCACCCAGGCACCCTTAAAAAGTGTTTTTAAATAAGAGTACAGTAAAGTGTCTGCCTTCAGCTCAGGTCATGATCCTGGGGTCCTGGGATGGAGCCCCATGTCAGGCTCCCTGGTCAGTGGGAAGCCTGCTTCTCCCTCTCCCAGTCCCCCTGCTTGTATTCCCTCTCTCACTGTCTTTCTCTGTCAAATAAATAAATAAAATATTAAAATAAAAAAAAGATTCCAGATCCTTTTAAATAAGTAAACAAATGTACAAATGTTAAAAAATCTCCCCTGTTCCTCACTGTGGGATTGTGTAAGTTTCTTGGTCTTGCATTCAAGACTTTGCAAGACTTGCCTTCCTTTCCAATCATTTTTCTTTTTCTTTTTTTTTAAAGATTTTATTTATTTATTTGAGAGAGAGGGAGCACAAGTAGAAAGAGAGGCAAGCAGAGAAAGAGGGAGAAGCAGGCTCCCCGCTGAGCAGAGAGCCCGATGCGGGGCTCAGTCCCAGGACCCTGAGATCATGACCTGAGCAGAAGGCAGAGGCTTAACCTACTAAGCCACCCAGGCACCCTCCAGTCATTTTTTTTGCAATCTATCTTCTCCCAGGGATTTTACAATCTTTTAAAAATAATTTTTTTTTAATGAAAAAGGAGGAAAGGAAGGAAGAAAGAATGAATTATCAACTACTTGTAGTACTTCTGAGATAGACCAGAGTCTCTCATGCAGTGCCCTTGCTATTGTTTCTCCTGCGTGGAGAAACCTCACCGTCCTTGTAGATGATCTTCAAGGCCTAGCTCAAGGACCTCCTCCTCCAGGCTGGACTAAGTGCTTCTCTGAGCTCCTATTACGTGCCTGTAGTTATTTACCTACCACATTATATTGAAAATTATCTGTATCTCTTATACTAAATTAAAAGTTCACTGAAGGCAGAAATCATGTCTTGTTTGTTCTTAAACCCCAGTGTTTATCCTGCATAGTATCTGGCACCCAGTAGAAGCTCAGTAAATGTTTGTTGAATGATTCATGCCTCTCTTCTCGCCACCATTCCATGCTGTTGGTGCATAGAGAATACAGGGAAGGAAGTAATACTTTCTATGGGGAGTCAATGCATGGTGTGGGAGTATAGGGAGAGTTAGGGAATGCTTCACAGAGATTATATTTGAATCAGGCCTTGAACGATGACTAGAATTTCATCTTGCAGACAGTGGGGCAGGAATAGGCTCATATGTGCTTCACATTCATGACCTTGGCCTCATGGCCTCATGTACTACAGCCAGAAGTGCTTGGTCTGGTAGGCACAATCTGATTATGGAATGGATAAAGCACAAAACTAAAAATTCCACAGTCTTGTATTGCTCCGTGATAGCATATCCAGAGTTTTTATTTTCCCTCAGTGCAGAGAGATTGGCATTTCACATATTAGGTTGCCATATCTTAGGAAATATAGGCACAGCCAGCCAGCCTGCACTTTTGAGTCAGTATCCTGACCACCTAGTAGAATGGAATCCTCACTTGGGTAAATTAAGAAATCATGCTGTGATATTGGGTTTTCTGAGTGTAGAGGGGCCATGCCACTGAGGGACTCCAAGACTCTCAGACCTCAAGCAAGAGCAGTGCCATATTTGTAAAAATCAGATTTAACCTATTCATGTCTGCCTAAGATTCCATTTGAACAGTTCTGATAAGGAGGAAAAAAAAATTGAAGACTGCTTTCGAATCTCTTGCACAATATGGTTGGTAACTGTTGTGAATGTCCTGATGTGATAGTGGATCTGTTTTGGTAATCTGAATGAATGAAATTTAACTCTGAACAAGGTACTTTGGTTTTCTCCTTATATAAGTGTGTCACACTCCTATTTTCAGAGATTGGGGTAATATTTAGTACCTGAAGAATAGGAACTATCATATTACTGACTGGAATTATATCTTAAATTTCCTGTAAGTGTAAAATGGCTTGCTAATTTATTTATTTATTTGACAGAGAGAGATCACAAGTAGGCAGAGAGGCAGGCAGAGAAAGAGGGGGAAGCAGGCTCCCCGCTGAGCAAAGAGCCCGATTCGGGGCTCAATCCCAGGACCCTGAGATCATGACCTGAGCCGAAGGCAGAGGCTTAACCCACTGAGCCACCCAGGTGCCCCGTAAAACGGCATATTTAGATAACTCAGTCTTGAAGGTCATCTGATGTGATTGGGCAGTTTCATTGTAACAACCTAACATTTTTAGCCCATTTAATCCTATAACGATTTGGTAAGGTTGATAGTTACCCTCATTTTACAGATGAGGAAATTGAGGCTAAGACATTGTGACTTGCTGAAGAGTATGTAGGTATAAATAGAACTGAGATTAACTCCAGATTTTGCTGATTGAAGTCTGCTGCTGCTTCCATGTATAGACCCAGGGCGGGCCTGATGGGGGGAAACCTTCACACCTCCCTCCATCTTCAGATAGCATTCTCAGTGTTTACATGTTTGTGGTTGGGGGTTAAGATTTTATCTTGAAAATTGCTGCCACATTCAGCCACTATTCACACTACCACTACTCCCTTCACCAAGGAGCAGGAAATCCCAGGTATTCTTGGTGCCTTAAGGATGGGTTGATTCAGGGTTTTCTTTTCCTCCAGAATAGCTAGTCAGTTAACAGATTTTTTTTGTTTTTGTTTTTTTAAAGTAATCCCTACGCCAATGTGGGCTCAAACTCATGACCCCAAGATCAAAAGTCACATGCTCTGGGCACCTGAGTGGCTCAGTGGGTTAAAGCCTCTGCCTTCTGCTCAGGTCATGATCCCAGGGTCCTGGGATTGAGTCCTGCATCAGGCTCTCTACTCAGTAGGGAGCCTGCTTCCCTCTCTCTGCCTACCTCTCTGCCTACTTGTGATCTCTCTGTCAAGTAAATAAATAAAATATTAAAAAAAAAAAAAAAGTCACATGCTCTACCAACTGAACCAGCCAGGTGCCCTGGTTAACAGATTATTTTTGAGCCTGGTTTATTTTTCATAAGTAATGTTGTATGTTTATCTGCTTTAGCTTTCCAATCACAGTTTTCCATTACCTGAATGAGCATGATGCAATGTGGTTTTTATAGGAACTTAGCTGTATTATGGACAGGGATCAGATAGCATCGTCAGCCTGTGGAACAGAAATGCAGCTTAGTTAGCCAGTTTGTGTCTTTGAACCCAGGAGCTTCCCATGGTTGTTTAAATCACAGGATCGTTCAGTATGCAAAAACTTGTTCCTTCCTTGATTAGAAACTCCTTATTGACTAAATTTGCCAGCAATTCAAAATATGCTGTTGATTGGTCTTATCCTTACTCTCCAGGTTACACTGGGAAGGTGAGCTGTAGTTCACCGTGAAGGTGCAGTTTTGGCCTTTTGACTAATATTATCCCCCTCAAGTGTGGACTAAGCACAAACAAAGTTTAGAAGCTAAAAGTCAGAGCCTACTTAAAATAGTTCTCGGTAGTTTTTTTGGTTGGGCACCATCACTTATGCCTACCTTCACCTTGCAAGTAAGAAACTCAGTATATTTATTCATGTATGCCGCTTTTCATTCCTAGCAAGAATGTGCTTTGTGGCTTGGAATGACAATATGGAGGTAGTGTCAAATTGCTGGTAGGTTTCTTTGGCTGCAAATTCTCCTTGCATTCCAGGGTTGAAAGTACGGAACTCTTTTCTTTTTCTAAAAAATAAGATACTGTGGAAAGAGACCACTGGTATGTTGGTTTTCAGGCAGGGCTTGAAAATTTCAGCTTTTCACTTGTTCCCTCAGATGTAGATTTGAAGGTTTATAACCTAAAGCAAAGACTTCCAAAGTTGTAGGTTATAGAACATAAAATAGGGGCGCCTGGGTGGCTCAGTGGGTTAAAGCCTCTGCCTTCAGCTGCGGTCATGATCCCAGGGTCGTGGGATCGAGCCCCACATCGGGCTCTCTGCTCTGCGGACAGCCTGCTTCCTCCTCTCTCTCTGCCTCTCTGCCTACTTGTGATTTCTGTCTATCAAATAAATAAATAAATCTTTAAAAAAAAAAAAAAGAACATAAAATAACCTTTTCGCCTCTTAGAAGAAGTTTTAAGTCTGTTTTGAGTTGTTGATAAATTCAAGGCCCCTCGAAGATACCACAACTCATCATGGTTATTGAATGTACTTCGAAGTTTCCATTGAGGATGTAATTTTTTATTTTTCATGTAAATTGTAGACACCTACAAGGTCCTTGTAACTCCCATTCTGTTTTCAAGAACCATTTTTACAAGGTGCTTTTACAGAGCAGCAAGGGGTGAAGGGCTATAGGCAAATGTGTAGACATATTGTCTACTCTTCCAGGATTAGTTTTTTGTATTGCACCTTTTGATATTATTCAGCCAGCATTGAGTTCCTGACCATTCAGAGTTTGCCAAGAAGACTATTAGAGAACAAATGCAGACTGCTCAGTCTATGGAGGGCACATCTCCATCTCCAAGAGCAAGCATCTGCATGTAACCCAAACTGTCCTAGGGGGTGGGTGGGTTTGTGTTGGGGAAGTGGGGAATAAGATCTTTAGTAGCAAGTTTTTCTAATCATTTATGTCATTCTTATGCTCTAGTGACTTGGTTTCTTTGCTCTGTCAGGTAAATATGCTGAGGACATTGTTGGAGAGCTCTTTACTCAGGCAAATACCTTTGCCTCTCGGGTAAGTTCCCTTGCTGAGAGGGTCGACCGCCTACAAGTTAAAGTCACTCAGCTGGATCCCAAGGAAGAAGAAGGTAAGGAAGCTGAGCTCAGCACTTGCAGGCTTTGCTGAGCAGTTTCTTAGGATTTTTTTCTCCTGATTTATAAAAAAGTAAGGGGAAAAAAATCACAGAGACCTATGGAGTTCTGCTTTGAAATGACACAAGCCGGGGTGGTGTAAAGAAACCTTTTTAGCTCTACCACACCCCCACATGCTCCCTTTCTCCCATTCCCCCAGTTCTTGCTCAAATCCCCCCTCCCCCAATCGTATTTTGTTACCATAAAAGTACTTGGAAGATTCATTCCTCCTAAGGAGAGGCCTGCTGGATCTGGCCACATAGTAAACCTTTGTGTTGCCTCATTTTGTTCAGTCGTGAAATGGCTGGGCTGCTGACAGCCTTGTGGGGCTTCCCCAGAGGGGGAGAAAAAAAACCTGGCTGCAGACAGCCGCAGCCAAGAAACGCAGCAGCTGAGGCCTCTCAGACTGGTGTGACTCAGTGTTTGCTCAAATAGCCTGTCGTCCATTTTCTCCTGCCTTCCATCTTCTCTCAGTGTCACTGCAAGGAATCAACACACGGAAGGCCTTCAGAAGCTCTACTATTCAAGACCAGAAGCTTTTTGACAGAAACTCTCTCCCAGTACCCGTCTTGGAAACATACAACACCTGTGATACTCCTCCACCTTTGAACAATCTGACCCCTTACAGGTAACTTGGCTAGTTCCTCCCTTTGTTGACCTGTGGTTAACAGCACTAGATTGGCATTTTAGTTAAAGATGTTTGCATCAGAGGATTGTATCCAGAAGCTTACTACCTACCCCAGAGTTGTTTATGGCGGCAGCAGCTAATGTTTACCATATAAACACTTGTCACTTATTATTGTTTGGTTTCTGAAATTCATAGTAAATATATATTGAAAGTTTGCTCTAGCATTGCATGCTGCAGTTTAATTTGGTATAAGCCAGGTCCATCCTGGATTCCATCCAAGGAATTTAGTTATTACAGAACCAAAAGGACTTTGTTACAAAGCAGTCCTAGAGCTTGCATCCCAGGGGCAGCATTCTAGCAAGGCTCCCACTTACTCTGAAACCACTAGATTACCAGATGTTTGGGTGTGTTAGTAGAGCGAGCTTTGTGGACTGGCTGCTCCGGGCCCTCAGGGTCCTTCCAAAGCTTAAGGAATAATTGGCGTTCACTTTGTTTAGAACATCCTTTTGACATTCCCTCTGCTAGGACCTATACTGCTACAGCTAAACTTGAGATAGACAACTTAAAGCCCCTCCCCCTCCAGGGGTCTGTAGTACGATCATCCTGCAGAAAACCACTGAGCAGGGGCAGAAAGTGAATATTTATCTTGCTTGTATCCATAAATATCTTTGGAACAGGTAAAAAGTAATTACAGATAGCTGGAGGCAGATGTCTTCCGCGAAACATGGGTATACTGCAAAGTAGGATGTGTGTGTGTGCAGAACTCAAGGACACCCACCTGATCCAGGGAGCCAGGAAATAGGATCGTGGTAGCTATTCACACAGATAAAAGTACACAGCATCTATCCCATAGCATACCTGTGTTGTTGTTATTATGTAAAATTATGTTTATACCTTGACTTTCAAAGGGGCTAGCTAGCAAAGCAGGACAGAATTTTGACTCTGTAGCCTCCATCATTTATCAAGTTGGATTTGGGCAGAGAGGTTTCAGGGCAAGAAGGGAGTGTACACCTGATACTGAAGGGAGTGTGACATATGACATGGGGCTTGTGTGATAGAATAGGATAAACAAATGATATTAAGACAAAGTTTATTTTTCAGTTAATGGTATTTTCCTTTTTATCATTCTCCTCTCAGTTATCTGGATTTGGCCTAACAGAAATGAGCAGTGGTATAGCTAACTCAAAACAAGATTTAATATAAAAGTCATTAGTGTTTGATTCAGAAATGCTTTCTGTGTGTCATGACAGGCCAGGGAATAGAATTGCCTTTCTAATAAATGTCCACCCCTAGCACATGCTTTCTAGAAAGAGAGAGAGAGACTTAGTCATGCCAAAGTGCAGGATTCCAACCAGGACTATCAAGTCTGGTAGGTAACCCTTACATGGACACTCAGTAGCTCTCTTGGTTACTTCTGTCACAGCCACTAAAAGATGGTAATTAAATCTCATAAAAAAACAGCTGGCCAGGGATGCCTGGGTGGCTCAGTTGGTTAAGCGGCTGCCTTCAGCTCAGGTCATGATCGCAGCGTCCTGGGATCGAGTCCCACATCGGGCTCCTTGCTCAGCAGAGAGCCTGCTTCTCTCTCTCCCTCTGCCTGCCACTCTGTCTGCCCGTGCTCACTCTCTCTGACAAATAGATAAATAAATAAAATCTTTAAAAAAAAAAACAACACAGCTGGCCAGCTGTTCTCACTAGGGCCCTCTTGTGGTTGGGGGGTAGGGTGGGGGTACTGAGCTATTCTAGAAGGGAGCAGGAAGGAGAATTGCTATGGTTACCTGTTTTTACAGAGAAATAACAGCTGCATAATATACACTTTCATGTATATGTGTATCTATACATAATGTACACATGTGTGCCTGCACATACATGTACAGGCTTCAGGTGGGTGGGAAGCCATTAATGCTTCCTGGAGAGTCCTGGGGAATTGGTGGGGGAAGGGGAACCAATGGCAGAAATCCCCTCTGATGTGCCAGGATATCTGGATATCCTCAGGGAGATGTCTGTAGCCATGCGGATCATTAGAAATAATCAGGATCCCTGCTGCTCTAGCCTGTTCTTGCCCTGACCATGCAAATTCCTCTACCAGGAATTGAAAGTAAGGCTAAGTTTCTTAAAAAGCCAGATAAATAAAGAGGTGCCATTCTGGGGGCATTGGAATGCTGGTGTGTAAGAGGAAATATGCAGTCAGTTTGAATGACTTCTTGATTCCTCAGTGTAAAAACTGCTAACTGGTAGGTATTTGGAATATTGGATTTGGTTGGGAGCTCATCTGTCTACTGACAGCTACTTGTCTTCATTTCTATCCCAGGGACGATGGGAAAGAGGCACTCAAATTCTACACAGACCCTTCGTACTTCTTTGATCTTTGGAAGGAGAAGATGCTGCAGGACACCAAGGATATCATGAAAGAGAAGAGAAAGCATAGGGTGAGGGGAAAGGGGCCTCTGTTCTACACATCAGTAGGCACGATTGTGGAGGGGGGATAAAAAGGAAGCCAGTCTTATATGAAGTAATCATTCCGAGTGGCTGCTTGCTTGGATGCCAGGTGAAACTCTTTAAAAAATGTGTCCACTCCAAGCACAGCCAAGATGAAAGTATAAATCACACCAAAAATGTGTTTGTTCCCCCTAGTGCTATTAACAATTGAGTATATTCAGGCTGAGTTTTAGAAATTGACTTTTCTATTCACCATTTATTTCTCTTGCAATTTGCACCTGACTCTGCTGGACACTCAAGCTAGGCTAGTCCCTTCCCCGCCAGTTTTGCAGCTCATTTCTCAGAGAGCAGCACAGGGCTCCACAGTGTTTGATTTACAAACAGGAATGGTTTAACACCTTCACTACTGATTGGATAGGCCTGGGTGAGGGCATAGGCCTAATTTTAGGAGCCGCTCCTCTCCCCTTAGATCTCCAGTGATGTGTGTAAGCGTATGACCTACCAGTTGCAACATCATAATCCCATTAGCGTGGCTGCCGGGAGGCTCAAGAGAGTACCAGGGGCGAGTGCAGCTGCACAGGCTGAGGAACTCCTCATTGGTTGGTTGATTTTGTTTTGTTAACTGTTTCCTTATATTTGTCCCAGAGACAGTGACTGACCTTTGTGGCAGAGCAAGTAACAAATAGCTTTTTACTAACTTGATAACAATTAGAGCTGCTCAGAAACATGAATGAGTTACCCAGAAAGGTAGTGAGTTTCCCCATCTGTAGAGGTGTCTGAGTGTTGGACTAAGTGAATGTGTTTGACCTTGGGAGGTGGTTTGGACTAGATGACCTCTAGGTCACTCCAAAACCGGTAATTCTATGAATTTTCTAGTTGCTGTGTGTTGTCGAGGAACGTCATCTCGGATGTGCACCCCTGAAGGTGGATGGAATTTTAATGAAGGACTTCGGAGTAATGTTTTACAAAGGCTTTTCTGTTTCTTTTCATTATAGAAAGAAAAGAAAGATAATCCAAATAGAGGGAATGTAAATCCACGTAAAATCAAGACACGGAAGGAAGAGTGGGAGAAGATGAAGATGGGACAGGAGTTTGTGGAATCCAAAGAAAAGCTGGGGCCTTCTGGGTAAGTAATGCTTTTGTATTACTAGTAGCAATTCTGAAGGGCCTGGGCCATGGGGGTAACAGCCTGGCGACTCCAGTGTGACACCTTTCACACCCCCCTGAAGTCTGGCTGTGTGGCTAAGATCAATATCACTGTTAATCAGCTACCTTAACGTGCATCCATCTGGTGATAAACATTTGCTGAATACATCAAGGGACTCAGCAGTTTAAATGAGATACCTGCAGTAGTTGGGAAAAGAAGGCCCACGGCTTCTAGTGCCCTTGCTCTGCCAGACACTAGTATGTCTGTGGGCCCCAAAGGAAAGACTGGAAAGAGAAGAAAAGTGGTCCTGGGAGCCCTTTGCCTCCAGAGCATTGATTTGAAGGTCGTGCCTAAGAGCTGGGCATTTCACAGGACTGGAGAGGGCCTGGCAGAAAATTTGTGCACATCACCGAAGCAACTTTTCAGTCAGCCTTTGTCAGTCTCGGGAGAGAGGCTGGCCAAGGGACTGAAAGCAGACCTCAGAGACAGTGTGGGAAAGGTCGCTCGGCCAGTGTTGAGGCTATATATCTCCATCGGGAAACAGTAGATGTCAGTCTGACCCATTTCCCAATACCAGATCACACTGGAAGTTTAACAGGGGAAAAAAAATTTGGTTTTGAGCTTGGTTTGATGCTTATCCTGGTGTCTGACCTGTGTGACATTCAAAGCCAAGTCACCACGACTGCTTGGCATGAATGTTGCCCTGGTTTTTTCTCTAAATACATTGCATCCTGGCTGTCAGAGAACCATGCCAGCCCATGCCGGGTGTCTAGGAATGATAAAAGGAAAGAGTTGAGTTGTTCTTGCTTTTAGGAATAACTCTACCATGAAAATCTTGACTTTTAAAAATCTTGACACTTCTGACACTAGTTCTTCCTGGATTAAGAGATTTGTTTTAAAGAGTGATGAAGATGGTGAGAGAAAAAATAAACCTTTCTCTGTACAGGGAAATCAGACCTGAGGGTACCTTCATTACTTTCACCTCCCAGTAAAAGGGGCCATTTTGTTCCCTGGTCCCATCCTGTTCAGACAGTCCTTGTCCTAGGTTCTATGACTGTAAGGCCAGAAACTTGCATGTTCAGAATGCCAGCTATTATGTATTTGGTTTTTGTTGTGTTTGTGTGTGTGGAATGGGATTGTTGAAAATGAGGGCTTTGCCTCCCCTGTTCCTGTTGTCCAAGAAGTTTGGGATTGGGCTACATGCCTGGTCTACCTGGGTGTGCTTGTTGGTGAACCTATAAAGAGATGTACCAAGCCTACAGGGAGGGCTCCAGGCCTTGGGGATTTTCTACATCAGAGCATCATTTGATTCGTTAGTTCCCTCCAGCTCTCCTCTCTCCAGGGTCTGTTTGAGATGAGTTCTTTAACCCAGCAGTAGTGGAGAGAAGAGGGAGATGGAGCAGAACCAACTGTATTTTGCTAGCTGCTGTTTGTTGTATTCGTGTCATTTGGAGGTTTGTTGTTCACCCAAGGCCCAGTGCTCTGAGGGACAGGTTTGCGTGAGGCACAGGCCCTAGTACCCTCCTTAAGTTGGCAGCTCGTCATATTGGATAAGAGACCTGGCAGGGAGACTGAGTCTAGCTCCCACACAGCAACTTGCAATTGTCCTTAGCTTGGTTTTGCAATCAAATGCCTCCTTGGCCTTTGAGTACTCCAGAGGCTTGCTGACCTCCACACCAGGCTGTGTGCCAGTCACGTGTTCGCAGCTCACTAGCCTTGGGGCTCGGCTTTGCCCTTTGCCACAAGACAGACTTTGGGATTTTGGGTATAGGCTGCTCTTAACATTTGGGAGAGAATTTAAAAGAACTGCTGCGTTTGACAAGGCCAGCCAGCACTGGGAAAGGAGCAGCATGGTTTTGATTATCCGTGTTGAATCCAATTCCTCTGAATCCAGCAGGAATAGCCGGGAGAGACTTAACAATAGAATTCACTACTAAATTTTAATTCTGAATTTAGTCCTAAAATAAAGTTTCATAATAGCAGAAAATATGTGGGAATATTCTTACTTCTTTCTTCCTAAAAGCTTTTGTATCAAGTGCATTTTTATAGGGTCTCTTACAAAAAAAAACAAAAACATGAGAGTACCACTCACACTCTTTAAATGACAGTTTTGGCATTGGGTTCATTGTCAGGTATCCACCCACCAGGGTGTACCAGAACGGCAGTATTGGCTCTGTTGAAAATGTGGACGCAAACAGCTACCCACCACCACCGCTGTCAGACTCTACTTCTCCACCTTCTCCTTCCTTCTCTGAGGACAGCTTGCCTCCCCCACCAGCAGAATTCAGGTAAATGGTGCTCTCTCTCCTGTCTACTCTGGGTGGTTACATACTCAAGAACAAAATAAGTGTACCTCAAGTCTTAAGGAAAAAAACCCAACAAAATAATTGTTCCAAATTCAGGGCAGGACCAGTAAAATAACTTGAAGCAGGTCTATCTAGATAATAGAAATAATTAACATTTTATTAATTGTCTGTGAGGTGCCAGGCATTATGCCAAACACTGTATATATTGTTTCATCTTCACAACAGCCCTCCTGAGGTAGGTACCCATTTTACAGATGAGTAAATGGTGAGGCACAAAGAGGTCAGTGAATTCACCTAAGGTCACACAGCCAGTCAGAGGCAGGGCCCTGACTGGAAAGCAGGTCATTCTGTCTGCAGAGCCCGTATTCTTATTTTTTTTTTAACTTTTTTTTTTTTAAGATTTTATTTATTTATTTGTCAGAGAGTGAGAGAGCCATAGAGTAGGCAGAGGGAGAAGCAAGCGGGCTCCCTGCCTAGCAAGGAGCCCAATGCAGGACTCGATTCCAGGACCCTGGGATCATGACCTGATCCAAAGGCAGACGCTTAACTGACTGAGCCACCTACCTGTCTCGAGAGAGCCTGTATTCTTTTTTTTTTTTTTTGGAAGATTTTATTTATTATTTGACCAGCAGGCAGGCAGAGGGGGAGGGGTTAGCAGGCTCCCCGCTGAGCAGAGAGCCGGATGCGGGGCTCAATCCCAGGACCCTGAGATCATGACCTGAGCCGAAGGCAGAGGCTTAACCCACTGAGCCACCCAGGTGCCCCGAGAGCCCGTATTCTTAACAACTAGCTCTACCGGAACAGATAGAGATCACCAGCTTACCTCTTGTTTTTTCTTAGCTTTAACTCAGCATGGAATAGAGTGGTATATAGTCTGCTGTCCTTAAAATATTTAACAGACACCTTGCCCAGTTACTGAGGAACTTAGCAATCAGTCACCTTTCTACCCTGTTCTGGTTCATTTCACTGCCGGAAAGAATGAAACAAAGGAAAAGGGGAGGTGAAACTTCGACTCTGACCGTCCGTACTGATGTTTGGCAGAGGTGCACAGGAGAAGAGTTAGAAAATGGCTGGAAAAGGGTCTGTCTGAAGAGTTCAGATTTCAGTGTTTGCTTACAATTACTTTTCCCTTTCTGATGCCTGACAAATGAAAGCTTTGAAAGGTGCACTCTTCTCCGTGGACACTGTTTACTCAGAGATTGGATATGTTGAAGACCCCTCAGCGGGACACCTAGAGCAGTGCTGTAACCCCTCCCCTAACCCGGCCCCATTCTTGGTGGCTCTTGACAGCATTCATCCCAGAGTGCTTCTTGCTGGCGGCCCTGTCAGGTGCAGCTAAGGCTTGAAGGTCTGCGGAAGGTTCCAAGATGGATGCTTTTTTCTGAGGAGTAGCTGTTAGTGGAGGGCAGGTACAATGGTGGAAAAAGAAACCTTTCAGCCTCACATGTGGCCTGAGACCTTACAGCTGCAGCCAAGCATATCTGACCCAGGAGGGGTGCTCCTTAGTCGTCTCTCAGCCCAGGCGAAGTCTGGTGGCACATTCATTTCCCATCTCTGCTGACCCTTAGATCTTCATCCCTTCTCAGGACTTTCCTCATGAACACTGGAGGTGCATTTACCTCAGTCTGTGCCCTGTTCAGGTTTGGTCAGCTTAGCTTGGGTTTCCTGCCCTCAGGAGATCTGGTGAATGGTAATAGCCTGAGGACTAGAGCCCAGTGGGTGGGTGATGTTTGGATTTTTATTCCAGTTTTTCTTGCACGCCTTCTTGGTCCTGGTTCCACAGTTAAACTGACTGTCCCTCCTAGAAGAGGGTTCAGGAGGGTGTCTTCCCTTGGAGGGAAGCTGGAAGGTTTGAGGGGGACCTAGGAGATGACCTTGGCCAACCCTTACCTGATAGAGGAATCCCAGTCTAAACTTCTTTCAAATAGCTTTTCTCAATTTCTGCTTACATCCCCCTGCTGATGAGAAGCTCATTGTGTTACAAGACTCTCACTGATGGTTGGTCTGTTCTGACCGTTCTCAGGTGTTTTCTGTTTGAGTGAAAATGAAATGATAGCAGTCAACCAAAATGAACCTAGGTTCGTAGATAAGCTTTATTAGAGATGGGTGTTTGCATGCTGAGAGTGATGGCGGGTCTCTTCTTTGTCCTTTCAGCTGCCCAGCAGACAGCAACCAAAGAGGGTCTGGCTTAGCTGGACCCAAAAGATCCAGTGTGGTCAGCCCAAGCCACCCACCACCAGCTCCTCCTCTGGGCTCTCCACCTGGCTCCAAGCCTGGGTTTGCTCCACCGCCTGCCCCTCCGCCTCCACCTCCAATGATGGGCGTTCCACCCCCGCCACCGCCTGGAGGATTTGGGCCTCCAGGGACCCCACCACCACCTTCACCCTCATCTTTCCCACCTCACCCTGATTTTGCTGCCCCTCCGCCTCCTCCCCCACCACCCACAGCTGACTACCCAACTCTGCCACCACCTCCCTTGCCCCAACCAGGAGGAGGTGCACCTCCCCCTCCCCCTCCCCCTCCTCCTCCGGGTCCCCCTCCTTTCCCTTCCAGTGGTACAGAAAACCTGTCTGTTGCACCACCACTGCTTTCTGATGCCACCAAGCCTAAGTCGTCCTTGCCTCCTGTGAGCGATGCCCGCAGCGACTTACTTTCAGCCATACGTCAAGGTAATTCCCAGTGCTGCGTCCAGGACCTTGAGGCCTTGTCTTCCTGCAGCCAGAATGACTGGTTGGAGGTTGGGCTAGGGGTTCCATGCCCTTGGGTGGGACAGATTGGGAGGGACCTTAGGCCTCAGATCACCCTAAAGAAAGGCTTAACTCTAAAAATATGAAAAATGTAGATTTCTAAAATTTTTTTTTTTAAGATTTTATTTATTTATTTGTCAGAGAGAGAGCAGGAGCGAGCACAGGCAGACAGAGTGGCAGGCAGAGGCAGAGGGAGAAGCAGGCTCCCCACTGAGCGAGGAGCCTGATGTGGGACTCGATCCCAGGACGCTGGGATCATGACCTGAGCCGAAGGCAGCCACTTAACCAACTGAGCCACCCAGGCGTCCCGAAAAATGTAGATTTCTTTCCACCTTAATTTAAAGTAACGGATTCTTGGGCTCAGTCAGAAGAGCTCACGACTCTTGATCTTGGGGTCATGAGTTCGAGCCCCACCTTGGGTGCAGAGGTTACTTTAAACAATAAGTAAGTAGGGACGCCTGGGTGGCTCAGTTGGTTGATTGGCTGCCTTCAGCTCGGGTCATGATCCCAGCGTCCTGGGATCGAGTCCCACATCGGGCTCCTTGCTCGGCAGGGAGCCTGCTTCTCCCTCTGCCTCTGCCTGCCTCTATGTCTGCCTGTGCTCTCCCTCTCTCTCTCTCTCTGACTAATAAATAAAATCTTAAAAAAAAAAAAAAATAACAACAATAAGTAAGTAAAGTTAGGGATACTTAACTTGGGTCTTTGACCTCATTGACAAGAGATGTTTTGCCTGTGTTTGCATTCATTTTGTGCCCCAGAGAAAACCAAGCATCACTACCCTAGAAGGTACTTATCTGGCTACACTCAGGCATGCCCTGTCCTCCACTTTCGTGCCTTTCATAGCTGTCCTCCCTTTCTCTCTTTCCCCTTTCTCACCCCGTCCTCCTCAGCCTTTTTCTCCTATCCCCTTCCCTCTTTGTCTCCTTCCCTTCCTTCTTTCCCACCTTCCTGCCCTCCCTCATCATCTCACTGTTGTGGAGCATTTATTCTCTTTCTGTCAGAGGTTAGGTCTGGTCCCAGTGGGTTAGAGTGGTTTCTTCTGTTTGTGAGCCTTCTTGGAACTAAAAGATTGTCTGTGGGGAGGAGTTGGGGCAGCTGAGCCCAGCGGTAATCAGCTGGGCAGACTGCGTGCCCAGTGGGTACGGTTCGGTGACCACTCCCCACCTAGAGCCTCATGAGAAGTGCCATCCTCACCAGCCTGACAGTGTGGAAATGGAAAGAATGGCAGGCTTCCTTTTCAACACGCCTATAGCACTGGGGCCAGAATTGGATAAACCCTCATCTTTCTTTCTTTCGTTGCTTCCCCCTTTCCCTCTTTGCTTTCTCAGAGGATCCTTCTTCCCCCTACCTGTTCCCCTGACTCTGTCCACCCCTGATCACTCCCCCTTCCTCAGGCCTGTGTGGATTCTGAGACCTTTTGAGATTGACTCGCCTTCTAAACCTCTCTCATCAGGCTTTCAGCTGCGCAGGGTTGAGGAGCAGCAGGAACAAGAGAAGCGTGATGTTGTGGGCAATGACGTAGCCACCATCTTGTCCCGTCGAATTGCCGTGGAGTATAGCGATTCGGAAGATGACTCCTCTGAGTTTGATGAGGACGACTGGTCGGATTAACTTTTTCTGCCTGCTGCCCACCTCCTTTTTCTTTCCTCCTGCTGCCTTTGATGCATATCCCAGCAATCTAATTGGGGGGGGGGGGATTTCAAGGGGCCAAAGTCTTCTCTGAAGCAACCAAAGATATATCCAAGTGCTTCCTCCAAATCAACATATATTTTCCCATCTCCCCATGGACAGGTCCCCAGATTCAGTAGCTGAGATGTTCCCTCTCCTCTTCAAGTAACTGTTACATATTGAGAGAAGGAAAAACCCCAAAGCAGATCCCTTCGATTGGGTTTAGATTTGGAGTTGGTAACTTCCCCTGCGAGCCATTTTCAGTTGTAGTCTCCTTCCAAAATTCTTACCCTTCAAATAATACCAGCCATCTTCCAGTCCTAAAGCCTGCCCCTTTAGGGGCAGCCCCTATCCATGCAGCCTCTTTCCCATGCACCAAGAGGGCTGAGCAGGCCACATGCCCTAACAGCCAGACTGCCACACCTTTCTGCCTTGGTCAGCAAGATGAGCTTCCTTTTGCTAAGCCATGTCTATGTCTGGACGCCCTTTATTCTAGGAGCTACGAGGCCCTAAGGAGTGTCTCCCCCTTTGCCCAGAAATGGTGCCTTTCTGAAGGCTGAGGTTGTTTCCTCCTTCCCAAGCCCTCTCTCCAGAATGTGGTGTTCAGGTGTCCCTTAAATGGCCCTCCCTCGTTACCAGGTGCTCTAGGCACCACAGCCCAGTTGAAACCTCTAATACCCATGACCAAACTAGCCCCAACATGTAGGGATCTGACCTCTGCTGACTGTCAGGAGCCAAGCTTAGAGACTCGGAACTGCAGAACTGGAAGAACGGTGGAACTCCTTGGAATTCTATACCCTTAATGATGCTGAAATCTAGAAATGGGAAATGACTTGCTCTGGGTCACACTTTGGATGGTGACAGAACTCTAGAGCCCAGAATTCCTGATTCCAAGTCACCTCTGCCTTCTGGGACCAAATAGTGAGCACTTGCTAGAATCTAGGCAGAACAGTCTTGGCTCTGTGCTACTCCAGACCGCACCATAGGTGGGAGTCCAGTAGGAGGGCTCAGAGCCAGTTGCAGGCCTATCTGTGCTGCTCAGACCCTGTAGCCTGTCTTACAATTCTCTGCTCCCCCTTTACTGTCACCACTGAACCACATGACCTTGGAAGCTGCCCTTCTGGGGGACCAGAGGTAGTGAGAGAAGGAAGGGGGTACACAGCATTGACAGGTGCTGTTTTCAATTCCTCTGCAACTTGTCCCCCTTTTGTTTCCCCAATTTAAGCATAGGTTCCGCCAGCTGTAGAAACTTTAGTCCCTGAGGCTCATGGCTGCCACAGGTAGCTGCCTAGGGGGGCCTGGCAGCCATGAGGAGAGCTGAAAGGCAGAGGGGCTCTGGCTGTAGTTTCCAGCTCCCACCTCAGTGCGTGCAGTGATGTTCCCTCCCTCACTCCCCCTCTTCCCAGAGCTAATACACAGGTGCTATTATTCAGAAAAAACTGGTCAGCTTTGGCCAACAGTGAGGTTTCTTCTCTTCTGCCCTAACTATTGTGTAGCCTCTTAATGCTGAAACCGGCTTGCCCTGGCTTCTCTGGCTTTCAGAGCCCTGAAACAAAGAGAAACAGGATCTGTCTCTACCCAGCACAGCAAATGGTTGTAGTAATTGCCAAAGCCCTCATAAAGCCCTCCGGCTTGAGGAGTGCGTGTAATCATGGCTACTACC
>RCUC01117118.1:0-39281 GCA_003697995.1 Taxidea taxus jeffersonii
TTGACTTCCTTGCCTAGAGAGCTCCTTTTGGTTACAAACCCGACCCAGGACAGGCCCCTCCCTCTGCTCTGGACCTTCCCTTTCTTTCTATCACCCAGTGTGGTCACTACTACCATTTTTAGGATGAGGGCTCCCATCTCCCCCCTCACTTTCAGAGCAGTTTTGCAGATAAATGAGCCTGGGTCTATGTGGGAAGAGAAGCTGCCCAGGGCAGAAGAGTTTGGGACCTTTCTCCCAGCTCCCATGGCTTTTCTATCATCCTGTTCCCTTTGTTCACTGTGTTTTCCTGGTTAGAAGTTTACCTTTGGATTATTTTCTTACATTAAGTAAACATTCCAGGAGACTTGGGGATGATTTCAGGAGGTAACCCTTGGCTATCCCAGGGTCTTGTCAATGGGGAACATCTAGCATTATTTATTTGAAATCTTACAATGCATGGAATTAGCGTTGTATATTTTGGAGGGAAAAACCTTGAATGTCTTGAGCTAGAAAATGAGATTTTGGCTTGGTGTGCTGAGCCGAAAGCCCCTGCCTTTCCTGCAACCAATAGCTGCTTCTTCCTAGAAGTCCCGGCTGAGCTGGTTTTCAGCAATCTAACAATAGACTGTGTAACATAGAAGGAGAAAGCTGCATTTCTGGGAACTTGGGAAGCCAAGGGAATGCTATCTTGACTGAAACAGTTACAGAGGGATGGAGAGAAGGCAGAGCAAGGACATCCAAGTAGCCGAGGGCAATGCCTCCCAGGAACATTCGTCTTTGTGTGGACAAGAACACACGAGGCTACATGCGACTCTGAGAGAGAGCCAGATTTTAAAAATTACTATCATTGTTATTATTATTATTTTTTAAGATTTTTATTTATTATTTATTTGACATACAGAGATCACAAGTAGGCAGAGAGGCAAGCAGAGAGAGAGGAAGGGAAGTAGGCTCGCCGCCGAGCAGAGAGCCCGCCCGATGCGGGGCTGGATCTCAGGACCCTGGGATCACGACCTGAGCGGAAGGCAGAGGCTTAACCCACTGAGCCACCCAGGCGCCCCTCATTGTTATTATTACCAGTTTATTTCTTTCAGATGCCTAACTACCTAAGAATCTGGAGCATTTTTACATGTTTTGTAGCAACACCCATGCTTCCGTGACTGTAGTAACAAAACTCTATTCTTTACCAAAAACAGCCAGTTTTCCGTCTTTTGGGCTCTCAGCACTCCTGCCTTTCCTACTGTCTCCCTCCTAACACCTCTCAGGCTAGCATCCCTTTCTCAACAGCCTTCCTCCATCCCCCAGACTAGGGAAATCCTCCTGATGGACCCCTCTGGGAACATCCACAACCAAGGTGACAAGCTGCAAAGGTGCCATCGAAATATCTGTTTATTCTCCTGTCCATAAACTCTGGGAGCGCAGATGCCCCCCTAGGCTTCCCAAGCCGCCTGACCAAGGACAGGTGAGCTGACTTCAGGACTCTTCCAGTGAATGCCCGAAGACGGGAAAAGTTAGAGAAGCACCAAGGCCCCCTTATGGGATTCCGTGGGGCTGAGAATGTGGACAGCTTCCTGACCAAGCAGAAACCCACCCACCATGGAACTTACGGGAAACACCTTTTAAAAGGTCACCTGAATTGGATCCAAAGAAATGCAAATTAAAATAACATTTTCCCCCATCTAATCGGCAGAGAAGAAAATAAAATAACATGCAATGCTGTTGCCACAGAGGAGAATCTAGGGGAAGCTGTATTTGGCATAAAGTCTGGAAACAATTTAGCAGTGGGATATCAGAGCCGCAGCGAGACTAACAGTAATTATGGGAACATTCCGATTCATAATAGTTCGCTTTTACTGAGGTTATCCTCTGTGTTACTGTAGCATTTTATATACATTGTCTATTCAGTCCTCGCAATGTAGCAATCCTGGGAGCAGACCTGTTGTTATCATCTCCTTAAATACAAACCCTTCCAAGTAAAGATTCCCAGGTTTGTAGAACCATTACTTATCTGAGGTACCTGTTTCGTAGATTATTCCATTGTCATTTAAAAGCTGTTTACAACGGACACCAAAGACGGTAAGAATGTTTCTGATGACATGTTATGTGGTAACAAAATCAGACGTATGCCTCGTGTGACCTCACGTGGCACGCTAGCCTCCCTGATCGTGAAACTGAATCTGAAAGCTATAATATGAAGGGGCAAGAGCTAGATCCAAAATAAAACAAATAACACGACCATATAGGACCAAGAGTCCCACACAACCGTGCCTAGAAGAGACTGGAAGGAAATCCACCGCAATGGTAACAGTGATTTGGGTTAGGCGTGGAAGCAGCTGGCGGTTTTCATTTCTTCTTTGTACTTTCCCCCAAGTCGCTGTTTTTTCCTTCCACAAACATCATCACTTTTATAATTTCTAAAACATTGTTTGAAATCAAGGGAAGCAAGGTTTGTGCGAAGGGCCGGTTGCGGGGAAGCAGGAAGGAAATATTTCCTTCGAAGAAAAGGAATTTGTGGATTTTTCAAACTACGTTGACATCCAAAGAGGTTGAGGAGAGGGAGGTCTCACTGAAAACTTTGACTCCAGGAGAGTCTGTGGGTCCTGTCACCCGCGCAGTCCTTTGTGTCTCGAGCATGTCACCGTCTGGTGGATGACTCACTGCCGTGTCCAGGGGGACTGATTCTTGGGAGAGATACACCAGCAATGAGAAAAGCCAGGAAAAACTTCCTCCCTCTATGCCACAACTCTCTCCCTCCATCATTTTCCTTGTTCCCTTTCTCAACTTGATCCAGAAGACCTTCAGGAGAGCTAAGTGTCCTTTTGCTAAAATATCCCCATGCCTCTGGGACCATGCAGTCGAGGTGTGATCATGTGGAGGCAGATGGCTGGGATGCCTCTGTGTCCCCTAACTATCTTCACACTGTCACCTCTTCTGCAAAATGTCCCAAGTCACCTCCCACTTAGAGATTCCTTCTCTTGTGTTCTCTTGGTCTTTCTTCACCCCCTTTTTATACCCTGCCCGTACTGCACCCGAATCTGACACATGCTGTCTGTGTATATGTGTTGAACTTTGGTTCCGTTCATCTGGGTTTTATATGGGAAATACTCCTTAGATGCTTGGAGCAGAAATGACTAAGTGGGTGAAATCAGCTATCAAAGGAGACTAGCCCCTGGCAGGGAGCATGTGGACAGCAATGTTTCCTGGAGGCTCAGAGGCTTCAGAATTGGGATTATTTCCGATAACTGTTAGACCCATTTTAGAGGTACATGAGTGGAGGTTTAGTTTTCGTGGAAGGGGTATTCTGTGTTTGCTTTGTCATGCTCTACAGCTGTAGTAGTGTTTGATCGCAAAGCCTACAACATAGGAAACCTGTCTCTAATATGATTTTAGACAAGGAAGATGTATTCGTTATTTATTGCCATGCTAGTGCTATGTAACGAATAGTCCCCCACTGGCTTCAAACAATTAGCACTTCTGTAGCTCATGGGTCTGCAGGTCAGTGGAGTGGTTTTCCTGGCCTTGGCTGGGCTTGTTCCTGTGCCTGAGGGTTGGCTAACTGTTGGCTGGTCTGGGAGGGCACTGGCTGGAACCTTGGGACACTCGGCTTTAGATATTTTTTGTCCTCTAGCAGGCTAGCCCAGGCACGTTCTCATGGCAAGGAAGAGGTGCAAAGGCAAGAGAATGCCAGCCACTTTTTCAAGCCTCTACATGCATCAAGTCTGCCAGCATCTCATTGGCCAAAGCGAGGCACCTGGCCAAGCCTAGAGGCTGGATGGGAGAGTTCTGGAAGGTTACAGTGCTGAGTATGGATGCTTAAGGGGCAAGCAGTGAGGTTATTACTGAGTCCATCTACCAGAGAAAGGAAGTCAGACTTACAATATATACCTTAAACTTCAACGTCACTGCCATTCCAGCGCTGATGGAGCTCCCAGAGCTATCTTAGCCTGATTTCCTCTTTTTGATTTATAAAGATTTCCCCCCTTGGACGCGCCAGGAGGAACAAACAGACCATTTCAGAAGGCTGATATTTTGGAAGACCGTTAACCCTGTTAGTAGTTAATAAAGAGAGGTGTCTCCTGTGTCTTCTCCTACGACTCACCACATGCAGGAGAGAGAGATTTATTCAGGAAAATGTAATACAATATGGCAAGGACCATTATAGACATTGTTCGGAGAAGATTATTATTTTTCTTCAATATGCAAGACATGGTATTGTCATTGAGGTCTTCAAGTGGTCTTTACAGACAATTGGCCCCTCCCTATAATTCTTTCCAGAACATATCAGGGTAGCACTTAAACTTTTTTTGTCTTAAGCCAATGCTCTTAGCTTTGGTGGATATTGTTCAACTTTTACCAGGCTAATGAATACTCCCCTAGAGTAGGTCATGTGAGGTAATGCAGTCATTGCAGAATTTATAAATAGTCTGTCTTTGGAGGGCACGTGGCTCGTTGGGGTCCCCCAAACACAGATACTGAGACTGACATTGGAGGGAGGTAGTTTATACAGGAGTTGATACTGGGAAACACAGGTAAGGGAGTGGGGAGTGTGACTGGAAAGGGAGAAAATCCAAAAACTGTGAGCAGCAGGGACCCAGTCCCATCAGGAGTCCCTGTTAGAATTACATGGACCAGTCTTGAAATCATTCTACTGAGGAATGGGCAAGCTGGACTATTTATCCAATAACTTTCATTTCTTTTTTCTTCTTTTAAAGATTTATTTATTTATTTGACAGACAGAGATCACAAGCAGGCAGAGAGAGAGGAGGAAGCAGGCTCCCTGCTGAGCAGAAAGCCGATGTGGGGCTCGATCCCAGGACCTTGAGATCATGACCTGACCTGAAGGTAGAGGCTTAACCCATTGAGCCACCCACGCACCCCCACTGACTTTCATTTCTTATTCATGGGGTTTACCCTGGAGGCCTTAAATCCCCAGTCCTTCTAGGTTTCCCGGGGGATAGGCTGAGAGCAAGCTCTGAGGGACCCAGGAAGGAACAGAGATGCAAGCCATCTGAAGAGAGGAGCTGTCTGTGCGCACAGAAACAGCTCCCTGCCGCTGCTAGCCAACTGGGACCCGACAGAGCTCAAGGGCAGGGCCTCAAGGACACTGTGACCCTTCACAGGGAAGCACATACCTCCGTGCTGAGCTGTCTACCAGGGCTACATTGAGACATCGGGTTTGGGTGTGTGGACCTGCAGAGATTTCCGGGCTAAAATTAGTGCGGCCATCCTTAGTGAAACAGATGTGAGCTTTACAGGGCTCGTCGAACTGCTGAGTGCAACGCTACGTTATTTTTTAAGGATAAACTTGGCACTTCTCAGCAGAGCAGAGGTTTCCTATGCAGGCAACTATCCTTGTCAGGATTCTCAAGGTCAACCCACAATGTTGGCTCAGGCATGTGGTTCCATTTATAACTGTTAGTGTCAAACAGTGCATGCCAGGTACTTGCCAGGAAGTAGAATCTTAACCTCACTGCTGCGCCACATCCATCGGGAACTTGGCTGAGAACAGTCTTGACGGAAGGGCTGACCTGAAGGGCACGTGGCCCTTCCCTTCTTCTGGACCAGAATTGCAACCTCATGCCATAAAGAACCAGGTGGTGATTATTTTAGGCTTTTGGAGCCGTATAATCTGTTGTGTCTACTCCATTCTTCTGCTGTAGCTCAAAAGCAGCCACAGACAATACATTAAGGAATGGGCATGGGTGAGTGCCAATAAAACTTTATTTATAAAAACAGGGTAGGGACGCCTGGGTGGCTCAGTTGGTTAAGCGGCTGCCTTCGGCTCAGGTCATGATCCCAGCGTCCTGGGATCGAGTCCCACATCGGGCTCCTTGCTCGGCGGGGAGCCTGCTTCTCCCTCTGCCTCTGCCTGCCTCTCTGTCTGCCTGTGCTTGCTCTCTCTCTCTCTCTCTCTAACTAATAAATAAATAAAATCTTAAAAAAAAAAAAATTAAAAGAAAAAAACAGGGTGAATTAGGCCATGGGTATCAGATTGCAGACCCCTTGCCCTGGAAGGTCTAGCATCTTTTTTTTTAAATTTTAATTTTAGTTAGTTAACATACAGTGCAATATTGGTTTCTGGAGTAGAATTCAGTGGTTCATCACTTACCTACAACACCCAGCGCTCATCACAACAGGTGCCCGCCTTAAGGTCCATCCCCCACCTAGCCCATCCCCCACCCACCTCTTTCCATCAACCCTCAGTTTGTTCTCTGTTGTACAGAATCTCTTATGGCTTAATTCCCTCTCCCGTTTTCTGCCCCACTTCCCATACGTTCATCTGTTTCCTTTCTTAAATTCCACATGGGTGAGATCATATGGTAGTTGTCTTTCTCCATTTTGCTTAGCATAATACACTCTAGCTCCATTCACATTGTTGCAAATGGCAAGATTTCATTTTTTGATGGCTGCATAGTATTCCATTGTATATGTATACCACATCTTCCTTTTCCATTCGTCAGTGGATGGACATGCGGGCTCTCTCTGTCATTTGGCTATTGTTGATAATCTGCTATAAACATAGGGGTACATGTGCCCCTTCAAATCTGTATTCTTGGATCCTTTATGTAAATACCTAGTCGTGCAATTGCTGGGTCGTAGGGGAGCTCTATTTTTAACTTTTTTTTTAAAGATTTTATTTATTTATTTGACAGACAGAGATCACAAGCAGGCAGAGAGGCAGGCAGAGAGAGAGAGAGAGAGGGAAGCAGGCTCCCTGCAGAGCAAAGAGCCTGATGTGGGGCTCAATCCCAGGACCCTGGGATCATGACCTGAGCCAAAGGCAGAGGCTTTAACCCACTGAGCCACCCAGGTGCCCCATATTTTTAACTTTTTGAGGAGCCACTGTTCTCCAGAGTGGCTGTACCAGCTCACCTTCCCACCAACTGTGCATGAATGTTCCCTTTTCTCTGCATCCTCGCCAAATTAGAAGGTCTAAAATCTAACACTGGGTAGATTAACAAAACCAGCAGGAGTGCCCTCCCAGGACTGTGGTGTGCCAGACCTTGGAGAATTAACTCGAATGACCTAATGTGGGGGTTACTATTTATTACCTTGTGATTAGTTATCTTGACTGAATTGTAAGGAGTAACATTCACGGGATGAGGACAAGGTTAATGACAACTGGCTTGTCAAAGTCACCCTTGTGTCTAACTTGAAGGTATTTTGGGGATGTCAGTTCTGACATCTGAGCAATTGGCTCATCTTTTGTTGGGGACACTCTGAGTTCAGCCGTGTAATCAGATTTTCATTTTCACTGTGGCTTCTAGAAAACACATGTGCAGGCAGTTTGGGCTATGGTTTCGAAGGAGCCTCAGCCTTGGATGGGGTCTCTTTTTTATCTTCTGATAACCCGTCATGATGAATTATGCTTTCTCATAAGCTGCCTCAAATCCCTTTTGGAGCAAGGCAGGGAAGAAAATGAGAGAAGGTGGCGGAGGAGTGGGATGTCCTTGAGGGTCTGGGCTCAGAGTCCGTGTTTCTCTCAGGCACCCACATGGCCACAGTTCGAGTTCCTTTTCCCAGTTTGAGTTCCTATTCCCTTTGCCCAGGAAATCTCCTTTCCTTGCTTCCTCATCCTACCTAATCCTGGGAATTCCCAAAGAGAGCTCCTAAGTGCTACAAATCCTTCCCTGTGGTCCCAGGGGCCCCCTCTAAACTGGGGCTCTGGTCTGTAACAGGCTGCTTCTGGCTCTCTCCTGACCAGTGGGACCCGCAGGCCCATCTTTCGAAGCCTCAGAGCAGTGCTAAGACCAGGTATAATTTGTAACAAGACTTACCTCAAGCCTGGGGATAACAAGGGAACGGCAATGCAGAAAGACCAGACTAACTTAAAGACACTTTCGAGAAGCTCTCCGTGACACGTTGGCGAACTAAGGCTTGTGGGACAAGTCTGGCCTGCCGCCTGTTTTTGAACAACCCTGCAAGCTAAAAATGATGGAAGTGCTGGGGAGAAAAATCAAAAGAATGATCTTTTATAACGTGGACATTATATGAAATTCAAATTTCAGTTCTATGAATAAAGTTTTACTAACACACAGGCATGCCCATCCATTTCTGTATTGTCTGTGGCTGCTTTGCCCTACAAGAGCAAAGATAAGTAGTTTCCAGGGGGACTATTCACATACAAAGCCTAAAATATTTCTCTTCTGGTCCCTTACGGAAAACATTTGCTGACCCCTACCCTAGGCCAGGGTCTTCTCCTGAGTATCTCTCTTATTACCGGGTTTTGTTTTGTTTTGTTTTAATCTAGGAAAAGAGCTGCTTAAGTTCCTGCCCTGTTTGCCCCTGCTGTTCCCTCAGCCCGGAGGGCCCTTCCCTCCCTCAAACCTAATCTGCTCCTCAGGGGCAGGTGTCCTTGACCTTCTCGACTGCATTAGCTTCTCCTCTTGGCTTCATAGCCCTTGTCACCTTCTCAATTTTATGCTTCTCTGGGCAAGGATTTGATTAGCATCTGTCTGGCCTCTAGATGGTATGCTCCATTCCCCAAAGCACTGTAAGGCAGTTTAGAGGGAAACATAAAATACTGCATGATAAAAATGCAGATTCCTATTTGTGCTCAGGGAATCCCCAGCTCCTCGCAGGGATCTGGGACCTAGAAGATGCTGCACATGTGTACATGGGCTGACCGAATGGGAAGTTTGGATGGGAAGGGGAAGGAAGATGAAACCACAGTTAGAAGGGGATTCAGGGTCCAGAAGAGGGCAGATGGGGGTACTGGAGAGGCACTCTACACACTGGTCAGAACCAGAGTCTGATGGTGGGCTCTGGATTTTTGGCTCTGTCACTGAGCTGTGTGATCCTGGGCAGATTACTCAACCTCTCTGGGCTTCATGTGTAAAATGGGAATCATAATAGTACCTGCCTCAGATGTATTCTTTGAGATTTAAACGTATAAAGTGCTTAGCATGGAGTCTGGTCCATAGTAAGTGTGTGGTTATTGGTTGGGAAATGCGTTCCTCAAAAGACGTGTTCAAGTCCTAACCTCTGGGACCTGTGAACGTGAATCTACTTGGAAACAGGGCCCCTGTGGGTGTAATTAAGTTGTTATCACACTGGATTAAGTGGGCTCCAAACCAGGGACTACTCTTCTTATGAGAAGAGGGAAATCTGGTCACAGACACATAGGGGAGAGGCCACATGAAGCCAGAGGTAGAGGGGAAGTGAGGCATCCACAAGCCAAGAACTGCCAACGGCAACCACCAGAAGCTCAGAGAAGGGCATGGAAGAGAGTGTGTGTGTCCTAGAGCCTTCAGAGGGAGCCTTGCAGGCACTTTGGCTTTAGCCCTCTAACCTCCAGAACGGTGAGGGTATAAATGACTGTTGTTTCAAGCCCCCAGTTTGTGGTCACTTGTTATGACAGCCCTAGGAAACCAGTACAGCTGTCCATCATCCTTAGGCCATCATTGTTCAAGGGAAGAGCTAATGGCGAGGGAGACGATGATGGGTGCTGTAGGGACCACCTGCATTTCCGTGGGCCTTTGTGTCCACGTACAGACAATACTTGATGATGGGCACCTGTGATGTCCTGCCCGAGAGCTTCCTTCCTTTGGCATGTTCATGGCACGCCAAAGAGCCGGTGCCCAAGCTGCACCCCAGCCAGCAACAAATGGTGTCAGGGGGTAAATGTCCTGGCTCCCTGGCTCCTTGGTTGGATGGCTGTGGGCTACACGGCTTCCTGGGATGCCCCAGCTTGGAAACCCTTCATGGGCTGCTCTCCCCTTTCTGTCTCACTTTCTTGCTTCCCATCGACTGCTACCTGGGGTCACTTCCCAAATGAACCACTTCCCATTACCTTCTGGTCTCAGCCTCTGCTTCTAGGGGAGCCCAAACTGAGAGGGAGAGTTTGTCAGTGGTGGGTAGACAGGGCCCATCTGATGGAGGAAGGTCCCAGGAAAGGCTGGGGGAGGCTTGGGGTCAAGGGCAGGTGGGTGAGTTGCCCTTGAGGAAGAGAAGGGACACCTGAAGTTAGACAAAAGAACATAAAGATGGCGGTAGATGGTGGTAACTTCAGTAAATGAGAAAATGGAGCTAAAAACCTACAGGAAGGAAATACAGTGGGATTGACTTCTTTACCCTCTTATACAAAATCACTATCAAAGTAATATATGTGCATAATTTTAAAAATTAAATAGTCTAGAATAGTGTTCTAGCGGTAAGTGATAGCTCCTTGCCCCATCCCTCACCTCCTCATTCCTGGCCCTAGAGGTAACCTGTATTGAATAGTTTTAGATTTTAGTTCTGGTGGATATCGCCTGTTTGCTTGTTGCTTTGTAGGATGATACAGAGTGGGCAAAATTACAAGATGGCTCCAGGATTCCAGCCCTTGGGTACACACCCCTTCTCCCAGTCATTCAATTTCACACTATTCTTGGGGGAGCTGATGTAATTAAGGTCACAGATCATTTGACCTTAAGATAGGGAGATAGCCACAGGGTCTGACCTAAACAAAGGAGCCCTTTATATCTGGGTCTGGGAGTCAGAGACAAAGCAAGTCAGAGATTCAAAGGACAAGGGGGATTTGATGTTTGAGAAGTACTCCACTGCTGGCTTGAAGATGGAGGGGATCACATCGCAATGCACTTGGGGTGGCCTCTGGGACCTAAAAGTGGTCTTCAGCTGATCCCACATAAGGACCTCAGTCCTACAACCTCAAGGAACTGAATTCTGACATAGCCATGAGACCTCAGTAGAGGACCCTAAGCTCAGATGACAGCATGGTTTTCATTTCAGCCTGGTGAGACCCTGAGCACAGAACCCTATGACACTGTGCCCAGACTCCTGACCTATGGAGCTGTGAGCCAATAAACATTGTTTTAAGCCACTAAGTGGTGGTAATCTGTTACACAGGGCAGATAGTGAACATAGCCAGTGTAAGATGGTGTCAGGATTGAAGCCATGTCACACCGCTCATTGTCACCTCCATGCCTTCTGCTAACCTGGTTCTTGCTGCTTTAATCTCTCCACTGGGCATCCGGCACAACTCCAAATGATGACCTTCCATGTCTTTCCTTACTCTAGCCGTCACAGATAGTACCATCTTGGCTCCCCATTTTGTAAGCTGCAGACGTTTTCAGCTTTGTGGACCACGTGGTCTCTGCCCTCATAGCATGAAAGCAGGCACGGACAGTATGTAAAGGAATGAGCGTGGTCATGTGCCAATAAAACTTTATTTACAAGAACAGGCTGTGGGTCCATCTGCCCTGCAGACCCCATTCCACCTGCCACCCTCTGTCCAATGAACCGTTCCTCTTGCTGGATCAAGGCTGCTACCTCCAACCTTCTCTTGGCTTAATCCTTCAGAGTCCATTTTTCATTTATAAAAAGCAGATTGATGTATAGTAATGGGAAGTCTTGGGAATATCCAGGCTTATCTCTGCTTGTCAGTGACTTTTAAAATGGTTTGCCTCTATCTGATTCCATTCGAGTGAAAGGAAGAGACCCCATGGAGGATGAAGAGGGAGACACAGCTCCATCCTTTATAAACAAATTCAGTCCTGGGCAGCCCATGCCTTGCAAGTCAGGGGTCACAGCTGGAAGCATTTTCCTGGGAAATTCAGAGTTGTCAAAGGCATTTATCTGGTATTTTATTATAATTGGTTAATTTATGCTTTATTTACCTTGTGGATATGATCTGAAAGTTAATGCTGGGGAAACCACTGCCTTTTTCTGTTCTGTGTTGTCAGGAAAACGTATGTCTCTTTGGCTTAACATTTTTAAAAAATGAGAAATGGAGCTTTGGAATAAATTTTCCACCGCTCATGACAAGGAGCCTCCAGGCACCGTGGTCTGTGTTCTTTGAAGTCAAATAAAACTAGTTTCTGCAGAGAACATTTGAATGTTTCACCTTAGGCTGCAGAATTTGGAACTAATCTTCCAGGATCAGCGTTGCTAGAAGTCAGTCCAGGAGAAATTGCTTGGAAAACGCTGATTCCTGGGAGGAAAATAACCGAGAAGACCCGGTAGCGTGGTCGCCTTGTGGATGGCCTGCGCCCAGGCCTGCGTTTGTCCCTGCACGTGGGCGCACATATGGGATCTGCATCCCGTCCAGCCTCTGTTAGGCAGCTGCCAAGTAAAATTTGCATTTAATGCTGCTCATCATTTCCAATTGTCCTTCAAATAAAACAGGCCCCGGAGCAGAGGCGAAGGCCTTCGAAGGCATTTTCCACTGGATAGGGGTCCGGAATAAATAATAAAGAGAACGCTGTACCTCCAAGCACATCTTGGAGATAGCTTTTAATTCAGACCAGTCAGAAGCCATTGATACACACAGCATAGAGCAGGCTGGATGGAAAACACAGTCAGTGTGCTGTTTTAGCCACCTTCACCGAGGGCCGTCCTCCCCTGACTTTGTCCTCTGTCACCTCGTGAAAGAATGCAGTGACTCTCTGTCTTTTTCCTCCCTGTCCTCCCTGGCTCTCCAGCTCTCTCTCCCCTCCCTCCCTCCCTCCCTCCCTCCCTCTCTCCCTCCTTCCCCCTTTCATTCAGCTACAAGTCCTTTACCTTTTAAAAGAAAATACTTCTTACCTTGCAATAATTGCAAACTGTACAGAAAGTTGCAAAAATAGCAGAGCTAGTCCCAGGGACCGTGAGCTCTGCTTCCCCCGGTTAGTCTCACACAACAAAAGTACAGCAACAAAACCAGGAGCTCTCCGGACACAGTACGTGTCCAATCCTGTGTCATCGAGCCCTTCATCTTTTAAGGCTCTCCTTTTCGTAAACGTTTATTCCATTTTTGGCGTTCATAACTTGCTCAAACAATACACACTAAATATTTTCATTATTCCAGAGAGGACCCCCCTCTCTTTTCCATCTGCTCGCTCACTCCCATGGCATCGCCCAGACCTGGGCTCTTCTGCCAGCCATGTGCATGGGGGAGGGGAGGGATGGAGAGTCTGGAGCCAGGGTTCCTGACCTTGCCGGCCACCTTGCCGGCTCTCATGCACCGCATCTCATTCAGTCTCCATTTATTTTCATTTAATAAATAGAAGAAGATGGAACCTAAATGAGTCCCCTTTGCTCCTGGTGTAAAGCTCTGGGTACAGGTTTGATGAGAACGCTGTTCAGACCCTTGCCTGAAATGAGTTCTGTGGACGATCTGTGCACGTCCATCAGGCGGGCAGTCTCCTGGGACAGGGGTAATGGCAGGCAGGGGAAGCTCAGCCTGGTCCTGGGACCAGAGTTGGTTATGCTGGGAAGCTGGGAGGTGGCTGTGTCCTCCCAGTCCTCACACCGAACACATCTGTGATCAGATGGGTGTGGGCTCTCCCACCACCGAGCAACTCTCAACGGAGCTGGTGGTCCTACCATTGAACTCAATTCTGACACTGTCTTCCTGGAAATAGTGTCACCCCACGGGCTCAGGGCTCAGCCCCAAAAGGCAGTCTCCACTTCAGACACCACTCACTGATCCACATTGTCCCCTGTGCTTCTGACCGATCGGCTATAAACCGTAGGCTCCCAGGACCTCCTCCCTGGCTTTGGTTAATTTGCTAGAACAGCTCACAGAACTTGGTAAAATAGGTCACTGACCAGATCACTGGTCTCTTATAAGAGGATGTAGCTCAAGGACGACCAGAGGGAAGAGAAGCAGAGGGCGAGGGCTGCGGGAAGAGGTGCAGAGCTTCCAGGTCCTCTCTGGGCGTGCCACCCGCCTCCTGGCTTCCCTAGGACTCATCAGTCTGGAAGCTCTCTGAACATCGTCTGTTCTGAGTTTTTAGGGAGGTCTCATGCTGTAGCCATGATTGATGAAATCATTGGCTGCTGGTGATTAATGGAACCTCCAGCCCCTCTCCCCTCCCAGAGGATCAGTGCCCAGGGCTGGAAGTTCCAGTGTTCTAATCACAAGTTTGGCTCCATTGGCCCCCAGCCTCCCCCCCTCCCATCCTAGGGCCTTTCCAAAAGTCATCATGTTCACAGACACTCAGATGTGGTTGAAAGGGCTCGCTAGGAATCGCAAGAGACACCTTTATCTCTCTTATCACGTAAGAAATTCCGAGGGTTTTAGGGGCTGTGAGTCAGGAACTGGGATGAAGACCAAAGATATATTTCTTACTATAAATCACCATATCACAAGATAGAATCCAGTTTTTTACATTCTGGTGAGGAAAAGGTGGGTCTCTGAGCTCTCAGGAACCTGAGGGAGTGGGCAGCTTCTGGCTCTTTCCACCTATAACAGTGAGCCTTGTGTTTGAGTCAGGTGTGTGATGTTGGTGAGGGGACCCCAGACTCAGGCCCGGACCTGAACAGTCAGGGGGACTCAGGGAGGGCGCTGGGCTCTCTTTCCACTGTCTTTGCATTTTTCACCAGGAATTAGCTGGAGTCAGCAGGGCGTGAGAGGAAAGCATCATCCATCCGTCTCTCTGAGGCTCCAGGGGCTTCTGAGCAGATGGGCAAGGGTCTGGATGGAGAAGCCTGCAGGCCCACATTTGTCCCAAGTCGACCTTTCTGAAACATTTGGATGCCATGGGTGAATGGACTTGAGGTTTTTTTCTTCCCGAATAGACAATATATGAAAATGAAGGACCTGGCTGCTGGCAGAGAGTGCTTAATGATCTGAAAACCAGCCTCGGTGTTTTTCTTGGCTGGGGAGAGAGAACGGTTACCTTGATTGGAGCTGGCCTTTCTGAGGCACATTTCAAGTAAGAGTACCCTTGTGAGGTGAGGCAGAGGTCAGAAGGAGAAATCTTTTTTTTTTTAAATTAAGTTTTAAAGTTTTAATTCCAGCATAGTTAACATACAATGTCATATTCGTTTCAGGTGTACAATACAATGATTCAACACTCCCATAGTTACCCAGTGCTCATCATGACAGGTGCACGCCTTCACACCTGTTTCCCCCGTACACCCAGCTGCCCCTCCCTCTGCTGTCCATCAGTGTGTTCTCTGTAGCTAAGAATCTGTTTCTTGGTTTGTCTCTCTCTCTCTTTTCTCCCTTTGTTCATTGGGTTTGTTTCTTAAATTCCACATAAGTGAAATCATATGGTATTTGTCTTTCTCTGACTGACTTATTTCACTTAGCCTAATACTCATTCGCTCCAACCGTGTTGCACATGGCAAGATTTCATGCTTGTTTATGGCTGAGTAATATTCCATTGCATATAGAAACCATGTATTCTTTATCCATTCATCTGTCAATGGACACTTGGGCTGCTTCTGTCATTTGGGTGGATATCCAAATCCAGGAAATAGTAGCTGAGAACAAGTCTGGGATCTGGAAGGAAAGGCTTTGGTTGGTGGGCTGGTGTCTCCTAGAGTTTAAGGCCACTGAGTCTGTATCAGGGGAGTGACATAATGGAAAAATGCCAAGGACTTAAGGTCAATGAGATCTATAGCTGTGTGACCTTGCATGAGTTACTTAACCTCTCTCTTTCCTCATCTCAAATGGGGTCTGAGAGGCAGAATACTGTCCTTCCCCCAAAAAGCTCATGTCCTAATCCCTGGAACTTGTGGCCATGTTAGAAAACATGCTGATTTGAAGATAGAAAGATTACCGAGAATCATCTGGGTGGACCCAGTGGAGAAGGAGTCAGAAAAGGAGACTGGAGAGAGTGATGTGGGAAGGCACTGTGGCTGGCTTCCAAGATGGAAGATGAGGCCATAAGCCAAAGAATGCAGGAGGCCTCTTGAAGCTTGAAGGCAAGGAAATGAATTTTCTCCTGGAGGCTCCAGGAAGGGATGCATTCTGCAGATACGTTTTTTTTTTTTTAAAGATTTATTTATTTATTTGAAGGGGGGGGAGAGAAAGAGATTGAAAATGAGCCAGAGGGGCAGAAGGGGAGGGAGAGAGAATCTGAAGCAGATTCCTCACTGAGCAGAGAGCCCAACTCAGGGCTTGATCTCAAGACCCTGAGATCAAGACCTGAGGCAAAACCAAGAGTTGGACGCTTAAGTGACTGTGCCAGCCAGGGACCCCTCTGCAGACACATTGATTTTAGCCCCGGGAGACCCTTGTCAAGCTTATAACTTACAGAACTATAAGATACTACCTCTCTGTTGTGTTAAGCCAAGAGTTCATGATCGTTTGTTACAGCAGCCAAAGGAAACTAATACATGGGGACAACAATAGAACCTACCTCCTGGGGCAGGTAGAGTGGGGGTGAATTATTACATGACGTGTGTTCAGAGCAGCATGTTGGCTCAACGTGATGATGACGAAGACGAAGGTTGTTACTATTGTCATCAACATGAATGTGCTTCTCCTGAATGATGCCCGACTTTGGAGTGTTAAGAGGAGGGGAGAGCCACAGCAGGAAGAGGGATGCAAATGGAGACCCCAAGGACACAGGGTTGGGAGGATGGGAGGGGAGAGAAGACAGTGGTGGTGACCCCCCCCAGGGTCCAGGGGTGTGGGAGGCAGGACAGCCTCCCGGAGACTGGAGAGACGCCTCCCAGCTCAGCATGGTGGAGAGGACCCTGGACCGGGGCTGAGGCCGTGTTGGAGCTCTAGAGCTGGGCTGGTCATCCTGGCAGCCACCAGCCACATGGGACTGTGGAGCCCTTGGGACGGGGCTAGTCTGAATCTGATGGCTACAGTGTAAAGACACACCTGATTTCAAACCCTCAGGACACACAAAGAATGTAGATGGCTGGTTAATAATGATGTTGATTCCCTGTGGAGATGGTAAGATTTCGGATGGACTGACACCTATCTGTTAGATGAATCCCACCTATTTCTTTTTACTTTTTTTTTAAACGTGGCTACTAGGAAGTTGGAAACTGCATCTGTGGCTCAGAGTAGCGCCGTGCTCAACCGAGCCACATGGGTGTCCCCCTCTGGGTTCCTGGCACCTGTTTGTAAAGCCAGGTGACCTCCAGGGGCTGCCTAGGGCAGCTGTGGTTTGAGGACCAGAAGGTTGCTGGGAGCACAGATAAAGCCATGTCAGCAGAAAGCTCCATTGTAAGAAGGGGCATCCGGCCTGAAGCCAAGGCCGGGACTGCCTTTTGGGGAAGATAAGCAATGCAAGCCAGGAAGGAGACGAGGCTAAGGGCCATTAGTCATGCTCTCACAGAGACTCAGGCAATTTGTAATCCAAGGAGAGGGAGCTAATGTAGACTGAGAGATGAGATGGACAGCAGAGAGCATGAGTTGATGGAAGAGCCCTCACCAAGGGAGACGAGAAGATTTAGGAGCTGGGCGGGAGTTGACCTTGGAGGGGCCAGGAGAGGACGAACAGGTGAGAAATAAATGAGACAATCAGCACACTCACCAGAGCTGTGCCTCAAAGCACGAGGGAAATAGAATTGGAGACTGCTCACCAGGGCTGCAGGAAGTCGGCAAGGGAGGGTGGGGGAAGCATCTGCTGCAGGAAGGAACATGAGCTGGTGGGGGAAAACCCATGCGGTCGGGCACACGAAGGAGTGGGGCGTGGGGTCACTCAGGGAATGCACCAGCCGAATGCACTAGGAAAGGTCCACATGTCGGGATAAAAGTAACCGCAATCCCAGCTCCAAAAAAATGCAAATCAAAGACAAAAATAAGCATGTTTTGCTCTCTGAACCTAACCAGCCTGTTTCTCCAGTGTTCATCCCGCTGACCCAGCAGGGGTTCATGCCCTCTTCATTCCCCCCAGATCTCTGTGGGCCCGAGCAAATCTCGATTCCAATACCAGGGTGGCGAGGCACCACCAGAATCGCCTTCCCCCGCCACCACGTGGACAGGGATTGACATCTCCTGTTTTTAAAACCTTAGGTCTTGCTTCGCCTCTTAAGTGTGTCCTGAGAAATCTTCATTTCTCCCAGGTTGTCTCAGCTTCAGACAGAAGCTAGGACGAATCGCCGCATTGCTTTCTTATTCTTTGACCCCATTACCCTGAATTTACCGTTCCTGTCCGCCCCTCGGCAAGCAGACCTCTCCAGCCCACCTGGGAGGAGGGGGGATGTGTCTGGGTTACGCCATAAACCTTAGGTTTATCTGGTGGGAGAAACTGGAGGCTGCCCAACCCTGACTGACCGGCTCTCCCACCCTCCGACTTCCCTGTGGGATCCCCTCCCACCCCCTCCGGCCGTTACCACTGCCTCCCGACCCTTCCCGGCCGGGAGCCCTTCCTTCCACCCCCCACCAAGAAAGACAGCAAGGAGGCAAGAGACCCCAGCCCTATTTCTTTTTGCGCCTCAAAATCCAGACCCCATCTTTTTCCTGTTGCCACCAAATTGAGGACAGTCTGTGTTCTTTTTCTGGTTTCTGGCCCATAACTCTGGCAAAGAAGATCCTGGCGTTGCTGGGGCGAAACTCAGGAGGTTTCTCTTCTCCACACACCCCCAACCTAAAAAAAAAAAAAAAGAAAAAGGTCTGCGAAGTGTTGATTTTCCTGCTATTTTTAACTTTAATCATATTGGGTTTCATGACAGGAAATACCTTAGCATTTTCTCCCTCTCTCCCCACCGTTCTCTCCCCTCTCGGCTGTGGCTCCGTCTGCGCTGGGCTGGAGAGGCCGGGAGCCAGGCGTGTGAAACGAGGACGCCGAGCACAGGCTCTTCTCCCTCCAAATGAACCCCAGTGCCCCCACATGGAAAAATCCAGCTCTCGGAAGAGGAGCCTGTTGGCGGAGAAGGTGCCGCATTTGAGTGAATAAGAGCACACGTTTTGTTTTGCAAAGACCACATTCTCTTAGAGGGTGATTCTGTCCTCCTCTGGGGGGACTATTTGTAGCTGGACGCTGGCAACAGACTTATCCTAACAGCAGCACCTGCATTTGTCAGCTTCGACGGGTTCTCCAAGGCTCCGACGCGCCCCATCCCACTGACTTCTCCCGCTGCGAGGAAGCGGGGCCAGGGAGAGGTAAATGCACGGTGTCCCGTGAAGGCCGCAAGCTTGGCGCTGGAGCGCAGGGCTTCTGGTCTGCGGCTCCTGCACGCACGCCCTCCGCCAGCCCAGGCGATCTCCACTCTTATGTCAGAGAGGAAGCAGGGAGAAGGTCTCCAAGACCTGGCGCATGGCATCTGGTCTGAACGCCCTGGCCCGGATCCCCCTGGTGGTTCCCGTGATCATATTTTGGTGCTGCTAACCTCCGGTTTGAGCCCAGCAGCATCAACAAGCAGGGATTGCCAACTGGCCTTTGCCATGTTTGCTTTACCCTCTCCTCAGTTGTTGGCTCTGCCTATGGGTGGGACATCCATTTTAGATCTTGGCTCTGGCTCTCTGATGTGAGGATAAATCTAGTGTTTTGTGTTTTCTAAGATTTTATTTATTTATTCATTTGAGAGAGATACAGAGACAGAGACAGAGAGAGCACAAGCAGGGGGAGAGGCAGAGGGAGAGGGAAAAGCAGTCTCCCCGCTGAGCTGGGAGCCGGATGCGGGACTCAAACCTAGGACCTGGAGATCATGACCTGAGCAGAAGGCAGATGCTTAACCATCTGAGCCATCCAGGTGCCCCAAATCTAGTGTATTTTATCTTTAAAGTAGAGATAGGGCTGTGTTCTTCTGACCAATGGGCCAGGGCTATACTTTGGAATAAAGCACTTTGTCTAATAAAGTTCCCATAATGTGCAAGGCACCCTGTGCTTCTCTGTCAGAGGCGGTGCTGGTGGGGTTATACCCAGAGCTGCTGCCTCATGGTGGCAAATTCCATGTCCTGCTGGACTGAGGCCCCTTCTCCTCCAGCCAGCTACTTGAATCAATGGTTGTCCTTACTCCTGAGGTCAGAGCAAGTTGTCCCATATTCCTCATCTGTCTACTTCTCATGAATGGCTGGTTATGGACAGATCTGGAATCCTGGGCTCCTTGGAGCATACTGTCCCCCTTGCCCACCTCCAGGACAGACATGTCCATCTCCCTGCCCGCACCCCCTTTGCTACATGACATTGCCTTCAGGATAAACATCTCTGGATGACAAGAGATTGATGCCTCCATAAAGACCTCCTGTAGCTCACATGATGTCTCCCTTGTAGGAATTCATGTTCTACCTCAGGGCAAAGCTCGTTGAAACTCAACTCCTCGATGCTGAGACGTAGCCCCCCACCCACCCCAAGTCTTTCAAGAATCAGGAACTCTGAGCTGCTGGTGGTGCCTGGTTCCCTGTTGAGTGCCACCAAAGGCTGCTTGGCCAGATTGGGGCCCTGAGCTGGGGCACGCCAACCCCTCATGAAAGGGTCTCCCCAGGAAGGCTGTCCAAGGCACAGTCCCTGATCTCTTAATTTGGAGTTGGGAACACCCACCCCAATTAGCCTCAATTCTGCTCAAACCTCTGAGGATCCACACAAGTTGGACCTCCATCATGCAATCTGGCCATTAACATCCAGGCGGGGAGCTGGGCCACTGTGTCTCCATTTTCCCTGGAAAATGTCTGATGTACATCCCACCTTACAGACTATCAGAAAGGCCTGAGGGCCTTTGTGATACAGAAAGACCAACTGTGTGGGCAAGAGAAAATTGTCCACTCTGGTGCTGGGACAGGCATTGGGGCTCAGCGGTAAGATGCAGGAGGGCAGAAAATACTCACCAAATTCCTTTCCTTCTTGCCAGACGTGTCCTTTGGGCACTGGATCCTGTAGGAAAGCAGGCTGTGTTTCCACCCCGTGAAATACGACATGTCACCGATCAGTTGTGTGGTCACTTCCTGCTTACAAAGCTGATGTGTGCTTATGGCAGAAAATTCGAAGGGCACAACGGAAGGGAGAGGATGAAATGCAACTAGGAGTCATCCATCTGTCACCACACCCCTTAGAGATACCCACTATTGTTTTTTAATTGAAGGGAAATTCACACGACATAAAATTAACCATTTGAAAGTGAACGATTCAGTGGCATTTTGCACATTTCCAGTGTTTGCAATGGACACCTCTCTCTGGTTCCAGAACATTTCCACCATCCCAGAATAAAACCCTGTCCTGGTGACGCTGGTATGTTTCCATCTGACATTTTTTTTTCTACTTTAATACAGTATTTCCAGATTGTACCCTGATTTTGTCCAATGATTAAATTTTATTTTATATCAACCTTATCGGGCTATAATGTACGTACAATAAAATCTATCTCCAAGGTACAGGGTGATGGCTTTTGATAAGTGAGTATGTTATAAATGTATATACCTGTGCTACCTCCACCTCAGACAAGATCTAGAGTATCTCCAGCCCTCCAGAAGGCTCCCTTGAGCCTTTTTAGGGGGGTATCCTTCTCTTCTTCTCCATTGCACGCAACCACTGTGTTGATTTCCATTTCTATTACTTTTGAAGTTCTAGGGCTTCACCTAAATGAAATCATCCCATGTGTTTTCTTACCTACTGTTTTTTCAGTCCGCGCTCTCCTTCTGAAATTCATCCATGCTCCCTCATGAATCAGCAGACGTGTTCTTTACCATTGCATAGGACAACTCAATTGTCTGAATAAACAACCAGTGTGAGCATAACATTTTAAACAAATAAGCAAATAAACAGTTTAGTCATTTGTTCCCTTGATGGATGTTTCATTGGGTTCTATGACAAATCTTCTCCGTGTTTTTTTTTATTTATTTTTTAAAAGATATTTATTTATTTATTTATTAGAGAGAGAGAGCACGAGCTCAGGCAGACAGAGTGGTAGGCAGAGGCAGAGGGAGAAGCAGGCTCCCTGCTGAGCAAGGAGCCCGATGCGGGCGGGACTCAATCCCAGGACGCTGGGATCATGACCTGAGCCGAAGGCAGCCGCTCAACCAACTGAGCCACCCAGGCGTCCCTCTTCTCTGTGTTTTTAACAACCTCGCCAACAACCTATGACGCCTGCCCCATGTCCTGGGTTAGTTCTAACCATTTCTTGGGTAGTTAGGGTCTTGTCTGTTGGGATGAACACCCCTATATACAGAGTTTTGTCCAGGACAGTGCTTGGAAGCAAATGACCCAATCTGAGTTAAGAACATTTTAGAGGCTCTTGACGCATGCATGGCCACATTTCTTTCTCTATACCCCACTGTCTCATATATAGGGTGATCATAGCACTCAGTTCTGGCTGATGAGCCCTAAGTGGAAATCCATTGGGGACTTTCAGGATGGCTTTGCCTTCTTTATGTAAAAGTGCCTTTCCTCTTCTTGCCTCAACCAGGCACAAGGGGCCGGAGGTAGAGCAGCCATCTTGTGACCTTGAAGGGAAAGACCCTATTAAAGATGGGGAAGCCGTAGAACAGTCTATCAGAAAGGCTGGGCATATTCTCCTGGCTTCAGAGGCTTGATCTGGGACCCACGATTAGAAACTTCAAAGAAGAAGATATTAAGCCCATAGTAGGAAGGAGTTATTCCAGTTAGAGAAGTCAGTGGATTTCTTATCAGCAGAGATATTCAAACAGAATGGAATGTCTGTTTAGGGGAACGTGGAAGGCAGAACAAACAGGATAGGGTAGCCTCTGAGGGATGTGATTATTTTTTTTTAAAGATTTTATTTTTTTATTTGACAGAGATCACAAGTAGGCAGAGAGGCAGGCAGAGAGAGAGGGGGAAGCAGGCTCCCCACTGAGCAGAGAGCCCAATGCGGGGCTTGATACCAGGATCCTGAGATCATGACCTGAGCCAAAAGCAGAGGCTTAACCTACTGAGCCACCCAAGCACCCCGTGAGGGATGTGATTTTATGACTCAACTCTAATAGGCATGTGTTGCCTTTTGATTCTGTCCAAGGAACATGGCCATATGACTCCCCGTGTCCCTCTTCATCTTAACAAGAATGTTAGAATCCATGTTATTCTTTATAAAAGTCCAGAAAGCTGGTTGATGTGTGCTTTAAAACTGTGTTCAGATTTGGGGCACCTGGGTTGCTCAGTTGGTTAAGCATATGCCTTCAACTTGGGTCATGATCTCGGGGTCCTGGGATCGAGCCCCACATCGGGCTCCCTGCCCTTAGCGGGGAATTCTGCTTGTCCCTTTCCCTCTGGTCCTCCCCCTCAACACATGTTTTCCCCCTCTCTCTCTCAAATAAATAAAATCTTTAAGAAAAAAAAAATAGTTCTCAGCATCTTCCACCACCGAGTATACACTCATCAATCTCCTTCTCTAGTTTTATTAAAAGGTCTTTCGTGTGTATTAAAAATGCAAAATACCTACCCATCGCCAAATTCCAGAAATGCACAAACATGAAAAAGTTTGGTTTAAAAAATTTTTTTTTATTACAACCACAGTGGTCATTAATATGTAAATTCCATTGGCTGAGAAGGTTGACTTTTGGTCATAAATCGCCTCTTTCCTCCTGATAATCCTGTCTGACTCTGCAGCTGTCTAGACAATGGAAAAATTAACACCATGAAACAGAGTAGTTTAACAACCTTTGGAACCAAATACCTTCTTCTTTAAAAAATTCAAAATCCGTGGTGAGAAATGTGAGACCAATTAGTTAATTATGCAAGGAATCCCTCTGGAGCACCAACCTTGAATAATAGTAAGACCTTTCATTTGAATAGTGTTTTAATACTTTGAAAAAGTACTTTTCCACACGTTATCCTCTTTGATCCCTTGGAATGTGTGGCTCTATTCCTGTGACCATGCTCCAAGGTTGTAAAGACCACCACAATGTGACACCTCAGCCCTGTAGCATTACCATCACATTCTCTTCTTTAGCAAATTAATTCCCTTGCACAAAAATGCAACCTCAGCTCATTCAGACAGGTCAATAAGTGACTTGGTTGAGAGAGAGGAAAATTACTTATAAATCTTTTTTTTTTTTTTTTAGAAAAGCTCTTAAAATCCCTCACTGATTTTTCATTGCCTTGAGATCAAAAGCCCCCCAGTTCCACTGGGGTTATCAAGATCCTCCATGATGTGGCCATGGTCGACCTCTTCCCAACCTCACGGCTGGCCAGTTTCCCTCCAGCCTTCTTCCCTCTGTCCAAGCTGGTCTTTTTAAGGTTCTCCCAACACACTCATCGCGCACTCCTTCACTGGTTAGTACCTAGCAATTCAAAAGTTTCTTCCTCAGAGAAAGATGACCCCTTCCTTTTCTCCCTCTACTAAAGCAGATCAAATTTCTCTGTACGACCTCTTCAGAGAACAGTGTTTCTTACCCCCAGAGCATAGGTAAATAAGCTACAGTCCTCGGGTTAAGTCTGGCCCTCCACCTGTTTTTGTAAATAAAGTTTTATGGGCACATGGCCACATTCATTTTTTATATATTGCCCATGGCTGTTTTCTTGTTTTATTTATTTATTATACTTAGCGAAATAAGTCAACTGGAGGAAGACAACTATCACATGATCTCCCTGATATGAGGAAGTGGAGATGCAACGGGGGTGGGGGTTAAGGTGGTAGGAAAAGAAAAAATGAAACAAGATGGGATCGGGAGGGAGACAAACCAAAAGAGACTCTTAATGTCATAAAACAAACTGAGGGGGGTCGGGGGGAAAGGGGTTGGGAGAGGGTGGTGGGGTTACATTATATGTTTAAATAAAAAAGCTTAAATAATAATAAAAAAAATAAAGTGGATTGTTAAAAAAAAAGAAGATTTTATTCATTTATTTGACAGACAGAGAGCACAAGTAGGCAGAGAGGCAGGCAGAGAGAGAGAAGGAAGCAGGCTCCCCGTGGGGCAGAGAGCCTATGCGGGGCTCGATCCCAGGACCCTGAGATCATGACCTGAGCCGAAGGCAGAGGCTTTAACCCACTGAGTCACCCAGGCGCCCCTGTTTTCTTGTTTTAAAATTTTTTTTCTAGCTTTACTGAGGTGTGATTGATAAATAAAAATTGTATATACTTAGGCTTGCAACATGATGCTTTGATAGATGCATGCATTTTGACATGAGCACCACCAAGCTAATGTGTGTCTATGTGCGAGGGTGGGTAGGAGGTTAAAACACTTGAGATCCACTCTTTTAGCAGATTTCAAGTATTATTCTTTACTATAATCATCGTGCTGTACATTAGAGGTCCAGAACTTATTCATCTTATAACTCAAATTTTAAACTCTGGGGGCGCCTGGGTGGCTCAGTGGGTTAAGCCTCTGCCTTCGGCTCAGGTCATGATCTCAGGGTCCTGGGATCGAGCCCCACATGGGGCTCTCTGCTCAGCTGGGAGCCTGCTTCTGCTCTCTCCCTCTCTCTCTGCCTACTTGTGATCTCTCTCTCTCTCAAATAAATAAATAAAATCTTTAAAAAAATTAAAAAAAAAATTTTTAACTCTGACCAATATATCTCTGCTTTTCTCCCATCTCCCAGTCTCTGGTAACCATCATTCTACTGTGTGTTACTATGTGTTTGACTTTTTTTTTTTTTTTTTCAAGATTCTACATATAGGGGCGCCTGGGTGGCTCAGTGGGTTAAGCCACTGCCTTTGGCTCGGGTCATGATCTCAGGGTCCTGAAATCGAGTCCCGCATCGGGATCTCTGCTCAGCGGGGAGCCTCCTTCCGTCTCTCTCTCTCTCTCTGCCTGCCTCTCTGCCTACTTGTGATCTCTGTCTGTCAAATAAATAAATAAATAAAATCTTAAAAAAAAAAAGATTCTACGTATAAATGAGATTGCGCAATCTTTGCTTTTCTGTGTCTGGGCCATTTTACATGGCGTAATGTCCTCCAGGTTCATCCTTATTATTGTAAATGACAGGATTTCCTTCTTAAAGATTTTATTTTACTTATTTGACACAGAGAGAGAGATCACAAGTAGGCAAGAGAGGCAGGCAGAGGGGGAGGGAGAAACAGACTCTCTGCTGAACAGGGAGCCTGAGACGGGGCTCCATCCCAGGACCCTGAGATCATAATCTGAGCTGAGGCAGAGGCTTAACCCACTGAGCCACCCAGGTGCCCTAAGATTTCCTTCTTTTTAAAGGTTGAATACTATACATATGTGGAATATATACACCACATTTTCTTTTTTTTTTTTTAAGATTTTATTTATTTATTTGACAGAGATCACAAGTAGGCAGAGAGGCAGGCAGAGAGAGGGGGGAAAGCAGGCTCCCCGTGGAGCAGAGAGCACGATGTGGGGCTCGATCTCAGGACCCCGGGATCATGACCTGAGCTGAAGGCAGCGGCTTTAACCCACTGAGCCACCCAGGCGCCCCTACACCACATTTTCTTTATCCATTAATCCACTGATGCACACTTCGGCTGTTTCCATGTCTTGGCTGCTCTGAATAAGGTTTATGGCTATTTTCTTGCTACAGTGTGTAGTACAATGAGTAGAGGTTGCAACTGAGCCCATATGGCCCCCAAAACCTAAAATGCTAACTATCTGGCCCTTTGTGCAAGAGTTTCCCGATCCCTACTGCCGAGCATTGGTCTTAGTCTGCAAAGGTACCTTGGTCATTAAGATTATGTGATTATCTGTTACCTCTTCTAGACTGTGGGCTGAGAACTTGCCAGTTGTTCCATAAATATTGTTGAATGCAAGGAAACTTGAATGGAAAACACAAAGAAGAATTTTAAAAAAGTGAAAGGGAGAGAGAAAAAAGGACCCGTGGTTGGGGATTATTATGATTATCTATGGGGTTAAGAATTCTGATCTTTTGAGTTAAGTAGTCCTGTTTTCATGAACTCTCACCCAGTGTTTTCCACTGGGCTTCATAGAAAGATGACAATAGGATAGATTGAGGCCAGAGATGGGATAAAACACCAGCATCTGGGGCCCGGACTGAGCATGGGAAGGCTGCTATCCATCTTGGTTGGGCCTATTTTCAGGAACCAACTTCCCCATCACACAGATTTTTCAGGGATTCAGTTCTCTGTGTCTTTCTTCCATCTGGCAAAGTAAATATATATATATATATATATATATATAAAATTTCAGACTGGGCACATTAGGGAAATGCTGTCTCATCGTCCTGAAAGACTAGGTCTTTGTAGAACTTCCAACCTGCTATGGGCAACAGAAGATGGTTAACACTGTGGGCTGGTTTAAACACATATCCACCAATGCTCTGCCACTCCTCCCATTGAGAGAGGGGGTCCATAGCCTACACTGGAAATGACTCCATGTGATTTCCAAGGCTTAGTCATAAAAGGCCACGAAGCATCTTTGTTCACTAGAGCACTCATGCTTGGAGACGGGAGCCACCGTGAAAGAAAATGTAATTATCCCGAGCCTGCCATGCTGGAGAGACCTCAAGCGGTCCTCCCATTGATAACCCTTCTGAGCCCAGCCTTCCAAGGTACTGGACATATGAGCAAAACCATATTGGACTCTCGGAGCCTGCCTATCAGCCAGCTGAGTACTACCAGATGATCTCTGTGGACAGCACGGAGAACAGAAGAGTCACGGACACCACACCCTACCTGAGTTGCTGAACACAGCATCACGAGAGAGAATAAAATGGCTCTTACCTGAAGTCTTTATGTTTTGGGTTTGGTTGTTACACAGCACAGTAGCTCACCAGGAAACTCTACGACTGAACAAAGTTATCTCATTAAGGTTGGTGGTATCTGCGAAGTCACTGAAATTGCCTCTTCGGCTCCCCTCTGCAATTCGGGATCGGAGGGCAAACATCTTTACACCCAGTTTTCTAGATCAGGAAATCAACACAGCTTGAATCCCTTCAACAAACGTGGGGGGAGGGGCTACAATGTGCATCGTTTTGTCTCTGTAGGAACTACACAGGTCGTTGGTTTTCTAGCTGCTGGGGAGACACTGGGTGTTTGGAGAGTCCTGTGATACGAATCTTTTTAAAATAGATCTCTCTTCCCAGGCCAGGAAACCTGTCACTTGCTAACATTTAAGTAGAACACCGAGGGTGTTTTGAAGGAAGTTTCGAAAGACCGCACAGGACTGAATTTGTGTGGAGAAGGACGAGTTTGACAAATATATGGAACAATACGAAGGAGCAGAAAATGGCTCCTTCTGTTCCAGAAAATGGCAACAGCCATCAGGATGGGTCCAGCTTCTAGCCAGACCTTCCCCACCTCCACCTCTTTCCCTCCCTCCAAAAAGACTCTTTTCCTATGTTGTATTTTTAACAAGGAAATGTCTGGCATGAGAAGAATGATGTCTTTTCTGTCATACACTGGTCTTCTGTCATACATTTCCTTGTTGAGATGCTCCATACGGCCAGGTGACAAGGGGCCACGGGGCCCAGTGGTTGGCAGTCTGTGGGGTCAAGACTGGGGTTCTCATAAGGGGATGTGTTTGAAGGTTTATGGAGGGTAGTCTATGGCCTCAGGGTAGTATGTGTGAAGCAAATGTAATAATCCGCCACAGGGCGTCCATATTTCCTGTTCCTCCCCTAAAACACAGCATCCTTGACGTCATTGACTATGGATCCTTGGCTCACCAAGGGACACATGTGGATACAGTCCATGGCATCCTGGACATCTCCATAAGACTTTATACCCCTTAAGCCTGTAAACTGTGACGACGGGATGTTACCCTAGGCACAGAAGCAACGGCCGAATCATTGGAGGGAAAATGAATGAAAGGTGCACGCGTCGTAAATTCCAAACAGAAGGATGATTCTGCAACAGTAGTTTGGAGCCCGAAGGAAAAGAAGAAAAGAAAGAGCTGGAGCTAAATGCATGGGGAGTTGGCAGGAATGAAGGCATGAAAATTCAACCAGAAAAGGCCACTGGAGTTTTCCAGCCAGATAGAGATTCTGAACCAGAATGAATGAACCAGAACTTAAAGTCTTCATTTCCTCCCCACGTCGTAGGAAAATTGAAAATCTCAGTTCTTCTGGATTCCAGTGGAAATAACTGCTCCCTTAAAAATGGCAAAACAAAGATCGGGACCATATCACACCTGGGTATTTCTTTTCTGTGTCCTCTTGTCAGCTCATCAAGGCCAATTCCAGCCCGAGCGTCACACCCCGCCCCCATCTTGTCATCATCCCCCTCCTTCACTGGCACAGGGGAATTTTGTTTTAAGTCCTGTGAAAGTGACTTTGGTATTTGGCTTGGAAAATGGCTTCTTTAACTCAATTTGAGCTTTCCCCAGGACGGCCCATTAAAAGGTGCCAAAGGCAGCTGGGGCCTCTGCCTTGGCTTCCCAAGCTGAACGGTGCTGCCCTCCATCCCTCCCCCAGATACAGAAGTGTGGATTAGAACCCAGGCTCACGGGACACAAGATCTGAGGTCCCCTCTTCCGACTGACCTGCAGGTGAATAAGATTAACAGGCAGAGGACTGAGTTTCATGTTCCCAGGAAGGACAGAATCTTACAAACCCAAGGTGCCATCATTCCCTGCGTTAAGGCAGGAACAACGCCAGCAGGCATCCACTCCACCCCCATCCCCTCCACTGGAGAACTGGAGGCCATGTCCGACCAAAACTGCAGAGGGCTCCTTCCCAGCCATCTGAAAAGTCTTGGGGTGAATGGTCAGAGGCACCTAGAGAAGCAAATCTCTGAAAACAGAATAGGACAGAAGAGATGACAGTGCCCCTCCAGGACTGTTAATGAAGTCCTCAGAACACTCAGTGTGTCCCCGTGCCTTTGAAGCTGGCTGTGACAGAGGCAGCTGAGACTCAGTTTTTCCAAGTAGCAGGAAACCACGGTGCCCCACGTGCCCGGTTCTGAAAAGCACTCTGTTTGGGAGAGCAGAGGGAAGGGGAGGGTGGCTTCTGCCCAGGGAACTAAAAATAGGGCTCCCAGCAGGGGTATTTTGGGGATGCTGTGGGGGCGGGGATGGACATGTGTACTTTAGGGCTGTGGTTTCCAGACTGTGTCTTAGGAGGGCCCCAGGATGGAGGATGGTGGTGCCTGGGGGCTGCGCAAGGGGGTGGCTACCGCGGTCCTGTGCTTTTAGCCGGCTGCCCCGGCTATGCCACAGGGCGCAGAGTCCACCCGGCGAGAAGATGTGTCCACGTAGTGCTTACAGCGGTCCAGGCAGGCCCCACAGGTGAGCTCCCGTCCTCCCTCACCTGCATCCCTCTCCTGGGACCTAAGAATCCTCTGCTAAAAGCGCTGCGCCGGGGAGAGACGACCCTGCTGGTGCGTGGGTCCCCAGATCTGAGGGTGGCCCAGAGGCCGCTTTAAGGCACGGCGGGTGGTGCTCGATATGCAGGCTGGGGGTCAGTCTGAGCACGCACAAGGCTCCTGGCCGTGCAGGACGCATCCGGACTGGATACTGTGCGCGCGCGTGCACGTATGCGTGTGGCGTGTGTACGTGCACACGCGCGATCACACGTAGCCACCGGCACTAGGGTCACCCACGAGAGCATTCTGGAGGCGGCATTTTAGAGCCCATCTCATCCCCTTCCTCATTTAGGGACTGGGTTCCAGGGGGAGGAAGTGACTCTCCAGAGTCGCTCCCCAGTCGGACCCCAGGACCCTCGGCCCCCGCCCCGAGAACCCTCAAGACCGCTTAGGCTGCACAGCGTAGGCTGAGCAGCATCTCAGTAGTAGCTTTAATCTTACTACGGCGCTGCTTCGCTCACTGCCAAGCCAGATTGTTTTATATCTCCCTTGGTTGGAAGTGACCAAAACCCCAACTGAGTTAAGCACTAGAAATAATTTGTTCATTTGACCACGGTTGCCGTGTCCGGGCGTAGGTGGAGGCAGGGGTCTACACAATGTCATCGAGATGAGGTTTCCAGCCGTTTCTCTCTAATTCCTGGCCCCATCTTCCCCGCAGTAAGTCCCCTCCTGGCTTCTTCCTAGGGGCGACTGGCGGGAGCCCCTGGGGAATCCCAAGATGGCGGCGCCCGTGCTTTCGAGAAAAGCCGGTAAACTCCTTGGTCCCAGCATGCCCGTCAACATCCTGTGGCCTCTCATTGGCTTCTGCGGAGTCACATGACAACCCTGAACCAATCGCTGTGGCCCTGGCGTCCTTGGAGCCCTGCTACCTGCCTGGCGCGGGGTGAGAGCGTCTTGTCTCAGCTGTGAGGCGGGGGGCGGCTGCGCGGGGTGGGGGCGGCAGCGCGGGGTGGGGGCGGCAGAGTTCCCTTTGGGTGGGAAAGTGAAGGAATGCTGAGGTTGGCCCGCCATCTCCGGAAAGAAAGGGAACCAATAACGGGCCGCAAGACCCGCAGATGGCGGCTTGGTCGGCAAATCTTACTATGATAACATCAGGATATTAGAGCCTCAAAGTTGTCTTAAAACCGGGGCTACATGGGCAGGAGTGATGACCCCGATTTTTTTTAGGGCCATAGGTCGCCCCTGCGTCTCCACAGTCTTTGAAATTTATAAAAGCTTTCCACATCCAGGGTGTGGCCCAAGGGTAAAAAAACAAAAAACAAAAATTGCTTGTTTAATTAAATCAATTGCTTAATACTCTAAAGCTTTGTGATGATGTAAAGTGCAAGCTTTATATACAGGGCACAAGAGGTTTTAATAGACTCCACTTGTGTTCCAAATTAAAACAATGTTAAATGCCTTGGTAACCCTAGCAGAGAAGAAAAGGAAAGGAGAAAAGGGAGGGGAAAAAATCCCCTCTTATTTCCAAATCACTACCAGTGGAATTTTAAAAATTATTTACACACTTCGCCGTGAGTCCCTTTATACATGACAGGTTTGGCAGGAAGGGCTGAAGCAATAATTTAAAACAGAGGTTGGGAGCGTGTGTAAGGAACTCCCCCCTCTTTTCCAACATAAGTGTACGGTCAGATCCTCAAAAGCGGTGACTTTTCCTAAGAAAAGGCTGTAGCCTTGGGAGCTGGGGGCCTGTAGGTGCCGTTCGCCCGGTGTGGTTACTCTCCATGGATTCTAGAATGAAGCGAGCAAGGCCGCCCTTGAGAGAGGGTGCAAAGCGAGACCAGTTCCTCGACACAGACCATTACGTTCCGATTTGGGTCGACCTTCTCTGCTTACGTGGAACTACAAGTCCATGGCAGCGCATTTGGGTTTTTCGGTTCTGTTTTTCTAAGTTCACCAGTCATTATCTACTGAACCGTTGTGTGGGGTCTTGTTCTAAAATACGGGAAGACTCCACTCTCCGCCTGCAGACGTGAACATTGCAGAGCTGACAAAGGAGGTGTCCTAAGGGTGAGGGATCTGTCCCCCAGGTCCCGCCCAGGAAGGGAAGGGCTCATTGTTGAAAGGTTGCAATACTATGGAAATGCATTTGGAAAGGCTCTGCCGGCGGGGAAGGAAGGGATGGGAACGTACCTCCAAGCCCTTCAAAAGTGGCCGTGCTCCCTCTCAGGGTGAGCACCGGGAGATGATGCTGCCAGGAACTCCTCTTAAATTTCTCAGGTGGTCATGATCTCCACTCAGCTTCCAGCCACCGCGGCCTGAGGCTTCCTCCCCAGAACCTTGGAGGCCACATAGCGCACCCAGCAGGTGGGAAGTGCCGGGGGTTACAACCCACCCACAAAACCCTCAACCAACAGCTCTAGGCAATTGATATCTGAATTCCCAGTTCATGCACCTCTTTGGGGGCCTAATTCTTCTATCAAAAAGTAAACTACATTCTGGAATAATCCTACAGTTACAGAAGAGTTGCGGATTGGCATACAACGCTCCGGGATACCCTCCCCGAAGCTTCCCCTGATGTTGTAATCAGACACATCCGAAGTACAATGATCAAAACTAGGAAACTGACACCGATGTGAAGCTAGGAACTAAACAGCAAGCCTTATTCAGATTTCAGAGTTTTTCCATTAATGTCCTGCTAAGGGGCCCACGTCGCAGTTGCATTTCTTTGTCTCCCATCCATCCCTTTGACATTTTTAAAGAGCACTGGTCAGTGACTTCTGAGAATGACCTTCAATCTGGGTTTGTCGGATGTTTCCCCATGTTTAAATGAGCTTGTGTATTTTTGGCAAGAATGCCCCAGGGTGATGTCAGGCCTCTCTCTCCATGACATCATGGGGGGGGGGCACTTGCTGTCCTCAGGGCCTCACTCCTAGTGTTGTTAAACTCGATCACTTGATTCAGGAAATGCCTGCCAACTTTCTCCTTTGTAATAGTTCCATTTCCCCTTTGCAGTAACCGCCCCAGGGGAAGATTCTTTAAAACCTTGCAAATATTCCATTTCTCCTCAGACTTCGGCTCACTGATTTCATATCCAGTGGAGGGTCTTGCCTGCTGCTAAGACTAGTGTTGTGTTTGCCTAACAGTGATTTTATATACCCTTCCCATATTTGTTCGGGGCTTACTAATATAGCTTATTTATTTATATTTATTTACATATTTATTATTATTTTTTAATAGATTTTATTTATTTATTTGACAGAGAGATCACAAGCAGGCAGAGAGGCAGGCAGAGAGAGAGGAAGGGAAGCAGGCTCCCCACCGAGCAGAGAGCCGGATGCGGGGCTCGATCCCAGGACCCTGAGATCATGACCTGAGCCGAAGGCAGAGGCTTTAACCCACTGAGCCACTCAGGCGCCCCTACATATTTATTCTTATGTAATTTACTGCAGTTATTAACTCGAGTGCCACTTTAAGGAAGAGTCTTCTCTTCACTTCTGGGCAGGGTCATTCTGGGGAACTTGCTTTGCTCTCTTGCCTCGAAGCTTACTGAGGGGGTGGGCTCCACTGCCTACAGTCGCAGATGGAAGGGACACATCCTCGCGCTGGCTTCCTTCCCTTGCCTGCCTCACTCCCTACTTCCACCTTTCAAGTAGCATTCCTATACTCAAATCCTGACCGAGGGTCTGCTTCTGCAGGAGCCCAAAGCAAGATAGCTTGTCTCATGGTAAAAGAATTTCCTCCCTACCTAGTAAACAAGGCAGGTGTGAAGACAGGTGACCCTCAGGGACTGCTGTGGTTAGATGAGCAACTATGCAGTGAAATCAATTGGGGTAAAATCATAAACTCTGAATGCTGAGCTTCACTTGTTCCCCAATAGTCCATTCTTTTCTCCAAATAATCTGGTTAGGTCGACTTTTCATTTTATTCTGCTTAAATGAATGCAGCCTAACAGATTATATTTTAGAATCTTTGAAAGACACCCAACAGAATGTTCCTAAGAAACAGGATTATTTTTGCACAGCCAAATGGTAGCATAAATTCAACGTCCTGTGGTGAGCCCTGGGTTCCCACACAACCTGAGGCTAGGCTGTTTCTGGAAGAATCCAGGGCATCCAGCAGAGACAGATGGAGTTGTGAATGGCCAGAAATGCCACCTTCTGTTACATTTGGGGCAGTCAAGTGGCTGACAGAGCTAAGGTTTGGGAGCTAAATGGTGGCAGGGAGGCCCGGAGGCTGGCTGGAGGACCAATGGGTTTACCAGATTCTGGAATCAGGCCTCGCTTCTGGTGTTGCGAGACATGTGGTGTCTTCATTTTTGGTTTCTAGGAAACCTGGCATGGAGGAAGTGAATATGCCGAGGGTGGTAGATCATTTGGTTTGGGGCGTCAACACGGATGACACTGATTCAGAGAGCCCCCCACCCAGCGAGCTCCCTGCGAGTTGGGGTGACAACTTCGATCAGCCTCCTCACCAGAAAGGGGTACGGGGTGTGGGGTGCAGATAAAGCAGCAGCTCACCCAGACTTGCTGTTGTACACTCTACCAAATTTGAAATCGACACATCATTTTAAACGAGAATTATTATCGAGGAGAAAAAGATATTTTTGTTCAATCTTACGTTCCTAGGAGAACAAAGAGAAGGGAAAAGGAAGATGTGATGGGACATGCAAATCTTGTGCCAATTCACAATCCATTTTTCAAAACCTTGTGTTGTCCAAAATCAAGTGTGTTGAGGGAATCGGAAGGTTTTCGGAATTTCGAGAAATAATCCGTTATAGATGCTGTGTGTTACAGAACACCGTGCCCCCTTCTCGCGGGGTTTGGGGGAGAGCTCTGGGCTGAAACACTGTTTTTGGCAGGAAGTTGTAGGAATATTCGCAGTAAACTGGATAAGTAAGGACTGTGTCATTTCATGGACAGTCAGTCCAGTTTTTGCTGCCAAATGAGTTATGAGAAGACTTTTGGTGTTCAGACATTTTTGGATTTCGGATTTGTGGACAAGGGCCTGTGGGCCTGTATCTCCTTCCCAGGCTGATGTTAGAAATAAGCCTCACCCCCAGAAGCCTGCGGCATTAGTTCTCCTCCTCAGGAAAAGGTTGCATCAACAGCTTTGATCAGACCAAGCAAAATCTGGTACAAATGTGGCTGTTTTTTTGGAAACAAAGTTGTGCTTTGGGGAGAGAAGCAGGCATGTGGATGGCCCCATGAAGCGTTTGTGCTACAGGTTGATGGTGAACAGGAGAGGCGTGTCATCGGAAGTCTTGGCTTTGCCCTCCCTCCTCTCCAGGGTCTGACCGGATTCCTGAGGCTGGCTACAAGCCCTCCACCCCTTGTCACCCCTCAGGATCTGCAGTGTTCAAGACACCGGTAAAGGGCCCTGTTTCCTTGGAGGTGCCTCAGGAAAGGAGAGAGGTTTGGCAAAGAAAGAGATAGTGCACTGCGAGGAAAAATATACACAGACTGTCAGTTTATTTCCATTTAGCCCCATGGATTTCCCGGGGGGGGGGGGCGGGGTGCACCGAGGACTAGAAATTTGCTCTGCATCATTTAGAAAAAAACTGAATTGAAACATACAAATGGGACTTTGAAAGCATAATGGAGTGCAGATCCTTTTCGTGCAAAAAACGTAAGTCTTATTTTATATAAGAAGTCTTTCAGGCTCCTCCCCTTGGTCCCTGTGATTTGTAGGTTTGTAATTAACCATGATGTCGACGTCAGGTCTGCAGCCTGTGCTGCTGGGGTTCTTCGGGGCCAGGCAGGGGGCAATCTTTTCAGGGAATCAGCAAGTCAGCGCTCATATTCACTTCCTGTTTCTGTTGTAACAAATGGCCACAAACTCAGTGGCTTCAGACAGCACAAATTTATTATTTTCTGGAGGTCCAAAGTCTGAAATGGATCTCACTGGGCTAAAGTCAAAGTGTTGGCAGGACCCCGTCCTTCTGGAGGCTCTAGGGGAGCGTCCTTTCCTTGCTTCTGCAGTTTCCAGAGGCCACCCCACTCTCTGGCTTGTGGTCCCTCCCTCCATGTTCAAAGCCAGCAGTGACCATTTGTGTGTTTCTCACACTGCCTCTCTTGACCTTCTTTCTTTTGCGGCTCTTGCAGGCTTGAGTGATCCCATGGGGCCCACCTGGATAATCTGAAATAATGTCAGTTGATCGATAACCTCAGCTCTACCTGTAAACTGAAATCCCCCCTTGCCATGTAACCCGATATACTCACAGGTTTCTAGGGATTATTCTGTCTCCCATAGAACTGATTCCTGAGGTGGGGTGAGCTTCCACGAAAGGAAATGGAAGCTGTGGGCAGGGAGGAGACTACTATGGACCGAATAAAAGCAATCGTAATAGCAGCTAACTTTCATTATATGCATATACCATGAACTTGGCCCATTACATTACTTTATCTCATTTTATTCTATGAGGTAAATCCTGTTATTATTATGCCCTTGGTATAGGGGAGGAAAAATAGGAGCTTTTACAAGTTAATTAATTAATTCGATTATTACTATTATTATTATCATCATTTTTTAGAGAGAGAGTGTGTGAATGGGGTTGGGAGGGGCAGAGGGAGAGGAAGAGAGAGAATCTTAAGCAGGTTCCACACTCAGTGTGGAGCCCAGCTCAGGGCTTGATCTCATGACCCTAAGATCATGATCTGAACTGAAATCAAAAGTTGGATCCTTAACCGACTGAGCCATCTAGGCACCCCAATTATGTGTGGCTATGGCTACCATAACAAACAGCACAATTTTGTTAATTAAAATTAACAATTAAAATTAGTTATTAATTAGTTGAAGTGTGGGTTAGCCAACATTTCAAGGGTTCAGGTACACAGGTGGCTAGTGGCTCACATGTTGTATAGCACAGATACGGAACATTTCTACCGTTGGAGAGAGTTCTGTTGGACAGTGCTGTGGTAGAGGATAATATCTCCCCCAACATCACACAGAAAGCAGTAGAGTCAGGGTTTGAACCCAGTGCCTTTGGCTTGAGAACCTATGCTTGGAACCACCATATTATACAGATGTCCCTGAATGTCTACTTCTCTATGTCTGGGGGCATTGAAATGTTGCTTATGGTGGTAAAACCATTCTGAGTCTTGGTTGCATCTTCTTCATTGAACCCCTTCTTAGGAAACACATGGTTCTCATGGTCCTCTGACATTTTTATCTAGCACTTGAGCTCTTACACCTGGAGCTGCAAGCAGTGCAAGCAGACGCTGGTCATCTAAGCCCCTTTGCCCATTACCACCCCCCCACCCTGCCCCATTAGCTGCAGGGCACTAACTGGGCATGGCTGTCCTGTGCCTGCTCTTTCATTTGCCTCCCTCCGGTGAGTGGAAGCCTCCAGGTCACCCAAACAAGTAAGAAGGGGAAGGAGGTAGAGAGCCGTGAATGGTCAAATCCAAGGAAAGGACACGTTTTTATTGAACAACTTCCTTGTGCTGCGGTATTGGGTAGATGAGAGGGTCTGGTCTGCTGAGGCCAATGTGGAAATGCATCCCATTTTCCTCTTTTTCTGTTGAAGATAGCCAGCTTGACTTTAATGATGGGGACAGCGGCTACTTTTCCAATCCCAAGGACGTGCCATTGTTCGCACTGCTCCTGTGCACTTGCCCGTAACCTTGGAGGCAAGCACTGTTGTTCCATCTCCAGTTCACAGATGGAGACACAGAACATTTCAGCCTCGACCCAGGGCCACCCAGCCGGAGCAGAGGAGCAGGCTGTGAGCCCAGCAGCCTGGCTTCTGGACTCTTCGCCCTGTGCAATGTTCCCCTCTGTGTCTGGAATGTCAACCCAGAGGTCATTTTTTTTTTCCTTTTCTGATTGCCTGCTGTCCCTTGCTGCTGGAACTAGAGGGCCAGCCTGCCTGGTGTTAGAGAGAGCCTTCCCTCTGATGGTGGGAAGGTGAGCCGGGCTACAGAAGGTGTGATAGGTGAGTATAGGCATGTGCGCTGTCCCAAGAATGCTCCCCAACCTGTCTCTGCTGGGTCTCAGGCCTGGCCCCCCTTAGGGTCTTTAGGCAGGAGTAGCCTAGTCTGCACCAAGCTCCAACTTCTAGGGTGTTTTTGCGGGGCACCTAGGTGGCTCAGTTGGTTAAGCATCTGCCTTCGGCTCAGATTATGATCTCGGGATCCCATGTGGGGCTCCCTGCTCAGCAGGGAGTCTGCTTCTCTCTCTGTCTCTCCCTCCTCCCGCACCCAGCTCGTGCTCTCTCTCTCTGCTCTGAAATAAATAAATAAAATCTTACCAAAAAAAAGTATTTTTGGAACCGAAAAGGAAAATGAGAGGTAGAAAAAAAATGTGAGAAAACCAAACTACATCCCACCTAGGCCCATATCCTCAGAACTGTGGACAGATTGGCCCCAGAGATACATAGACCTCACGGGGGAGCTCCCCGGTCTGGGCCAGCTCAACCCCAGGGCTCCCCTGGACATTGCCCTGCACTTTCATTACCTAGATGACAAGGCATGTTAGTAGGCACCTCCTGCTGTTTTGGTCACTGGCTTCATTACCCATCACCTGTTCTCCAGGGCCTTCTGGATATTTCTCTTCACTCTGAGAAAGCTCCTTTTGTGCAGCTGTGAAATCCCAAATGCAAAGACCAGTCAGTGTACAGAGCAAACAAATCGGCCAGAGGCAGACAGAACTTTCCAGAATTCCTGGCCTGGCATGACCAGCCTCCTACTGAGCAGGGTGATGTGGGCCACATTTCACAGGTTACAGAATGACTTGAAAAAAAAATTTTTTTTTTTAAATTTTCACAAGGAAATTTTTCCAAGGAAGGTTTGAGAAAGATAAGCAATGCTCTTGGGGGTGATTTAACAGAGAGTGTTCACCCACCCTTCCCACTTGAGCCTGGGGGGGCCCAACAGGGGCTGGCAGTTTCCTGCCTGCAGAGGGACAGTGGTCCGATCTGCAAGGGACAGTTTCTGGTTGCCTGCTGGGGACCGAAATGCTGTCAAGAAAGAGCAAATATTTATTTTCAGCCTAGGGCAAAAAAAAAATTTAAATTCATAAATGTATGAATTACAGAGTCACTAAAGCATAGCATAAATCATTCAGGACTGTCTGCATTCTGTGGATGGATGGTGCAATAAGATTGTGAAAACCAGAATGATAGGAATGAGAGATATTTAGTTTATCATATACAAGTAATGCTAAAAAAAAAAAACCACACACAGCAACAAAAAACCCAAAAAAGAAAAAACCCCACTGGTGAACATTCAGGGCTGGTTAGACTAAAACGCAGCATTCTGGCCGTGTGGGCCACCTGATATGTACGCCCACTTCGGTTTCTGCTTCTCGCCCTTGCCATGTTTTGGCTCAGCTTCCATTTCTGCTATTTTCTTTCAATTCATTTGCTGTTCAAAGAGCCCTGGATTTTCAGGTCATTTTCCACATTTGACTTTAACCCTTTCTTTCCCCCCATCTGTCAGATAGAAAAGTGCTTCTTTATTGTCCTTTTCTGCTTACATTCAGCTGAACTTTTTAATCTTTAAAAAGATGTATTTAGGGGCGCCTGGGTGGCTCAGTGGGTTAAAGCCTCTGCCTTTGGCTCGGATCGTGATGCCAGGGTC
>ML098924.1:0-10542 GCA_003697995.1 Taxidea taxus jeffersonii
GCCCCTTTTCTGCATGAAATTTTATAAATATTAGGGAGTCGAATCTGGGTGGCAACCTCACCCTCACTTAAGGGTTGGTAAATCCTTAGGTAGGGCCAGATTTTTCCTAAAAAATTAACTAATTGTTTAACTAATTTAATTAATTATTTCACTTCACTATACAGACAGACAATCTAGAAGTATTATGGGACAATATATACCCACAGAATTTTTAACATCATGAATAATGTTACAATTAGGTGATATTGATCATCTGAAGTATCTATTAGAAAACCAAAGATAGCCTAATTTAAAGAACAAATATAAAACATTATTTAATACAAACTAACTAAAATTAAGAGTTTCTGAATTAAAAATGATGGATTTTGGAACAGTTGATGTTCATTTGTTCTTTCTGTTAATAGGAACAGTTGTCTCATTTATGACACCAAACTATGTCATCAATTTCCAGCTATGATGGAATGGCTTGTGGGATACCTATGCTCCGATTAAAAAATCAAAAGCCATTAAAAAATTATTTTTGAAGTCTTACAAAAGCAAATAGGGCTTAAGGTGCTAAGACCCCAGAGAAAAGGGAATAGCAGAGGGAGGAATTGACTTCAGGGTCTGGTTTTCTCCTTGGGTATTTGCTGATTCTTGGTGTGGACCAAGAGATGAGAATCTGGGCAGAGAGCTGCAGGCAAGAGGCAGATGATTAGGTAACTAAAAATAATAACTCTTGGGGGAAATATAAATATGGAGAGATAACTATGTGAAGAAAAAGCGAAACAGAGGCACACAAAAGTCACTAATTAGATAACAATATTCAGCCAGTGTACTGACATGTGTGTCCTGCTCTGGGCAGAGAAGTCAGTCTCCCCTTCCCACAGGATTTCTTTGTTCTCCCAACCCATTGCTGATGGGTAACCCACAAGGGATTGCAACATTTGCACTAGGATGCACTCAATATGTGGTTTGGGAGATGGATGAGAAGCTCTCCCCTCCAAGGTACCTGCTTAGGGCACTGTGGTACTGCCAGCCCAAGATGGGAATGCCACCACCACACTCTGTCCCAAGAAGGTTGATTCTTCTGGTGTCTAGGCTCCAGAAGGGGCCAGAGGGCAGAAGAGTCCTGGGAAAGGGCAGGTAGGGACAGATGGGAGTGGCCTGAGGCACTAGGGAGTGGAAGAGTGGGTAGCTGAAAACCCATCCGAGGGAGAAGAGTTGAGATGGATGGAGCTTCTCTTGGGCAGAAGCTCCAGGTCACCAGCACATGTTCCATTGTCTCAGGAGACTTCATTTTAAAAACACAAATTCAAAGATAAGATGAATAATTTCAAGATGACAACAACAGTATTAAGCCCCAAGCACAGGGCCAGTGTGAGTATGGGGCTTTGAGAGACAGCATTGGTGGCAAGTTCATGAAGCCAGCTTTATTTGGAAATGAGTTAAAGGTCATGGAGCCCAGTAATCATCTGCTGTTTCTGTCATTCTCTTGAGTCAAGTTCTTTCCTGATTCAGCCTTTGATTTTTGATGCATTCTACTTCCATTTAAACACAGCATTCTTTTTCTTGCTGGTGATTAGCTTCAGCATTTCCCCATGTCTGAAATCTTCCACAGAAAAAGTAGAATGAATGTACTGATAATGTTCAGGGATAGTTCATTGGTATTCTTAATTTAAACAGCAGCAAAAACAAAACCATTCTTGTTGATTTTAACTGGGTTGGGTTAATTTTTGTGTCTATGATTCCCCATCCTTTCTTTATTTTGATCATCAAAGGCAGTATTTTATTCTCCAAGAGACCTCTTCTGACATACTAGTTTGCATGGTTTATTTTGAGTGGAAAATTAAAATCTCATACTAGTTTGAAAATCTGGGTATGATGAATGAGAACATTGTAGGTTGAAGGTCTGCTTGGAAAAATACATTTCAAACTCCCAAAGAGGTGAATATGATTGTTTCACTTGGTGGTTTTTATTTTGTTTTCAAGATTTCTGACAAACAATGCAGCTCAAAGCCAAATAACCCTACTAAAAACACTTTGGGCTAAGATTGACCAATTCCTATAAAGCCCTTCTTCTACAAACTTGTATAATATTCTTACTTGGGCAACCAAAACAAGATCTTGAAATTATACCTTTTCATGGCACAGCTGAGACACTTTGTTTCCTGGCTATAAAGCAAAATATAATCTTAACATGTGTCCAGTACCTCTTAAAATATACTCTGAGTCATCCCCCAAACACCAGGCCCCATATTCCTGCTGTAAATTTGATGTTTAAATACAAATTGAAGCCTCAGGGGAATGCAAGCTGGGTTAGAGTTGAGCCCTCCCTGTAACATGCAATCTCCAATTGTTTTCCTTATCTTTCTGAGAGATTTCTGGATTCTTCAGCAAAACTAGGTTGGAAGTATAGGTGAGGAACCCAGTGTAGGCAATATAATGGGGGAAAAGAAGCCTTTGAGGAGGGAATGACCCATGGCAGGCCAGCAAGATTAGACGTGAAGCATATAAAACTGGACAGAGCAGTTTTCTGCAAGCTTAACCACATCTGGAACTCTAGCTCCCATTTTCTCTTTGCTAATAACCTCCAAATACCACTTTGTTTCTTTTGTAGAGTACATGGGTTGGGGGCAATAGCTAAAACGATGTGGTATTGGGAGGTCATGGCAATAGGAGGAGAAAGAGGTTTTGAAAAGATCAGCTGGTATGCCCTCATTCAATGTGATGCTGGAGAAGGCTTGTATTGGCTTAAGAGATATGATTGTTCAGGATACTGGTAGCTTAATTATGGCCATGCAAATTGGTATATGTTACAAACAACCTCCCTCATCCCATCCACCAAGAGATGGTTTACCAATACGAGACACTGTCTGATCTGTAGTCAGACACATTGTCTATTGTGCCACTGGCCCCTTACGACACTGTCTGATTTTAAGCTTAAACTACTTTTTAGATCTGTTCTCTGGCTCCCTCTGATTACTTGTGGCACTTTGGCTCTTATCTCCAGTTATCATTATTGTTTATGTACCTGCTTCAATTCCTGGCCACATGGGTCATAATGTCTAGCATAGACTAGGTGCTTAATAAATGTCTGTTTCATCAGGGAACCCATAAAAGGCACAGTTTTCACACTCACTTAAAACTAAGAAAAGATACACCTTCCCCAGCAACATTTTTTTCATTCCTTTTTTACTTTTTAATGCTTAATAAGCATCTATCCTGTAATGATGTACTCTGCCCTGTGGGATTTACCAAATAGTAGGGCATGCTCCCTTTCTTCAAGCTCACAGTTTTCTGGGGAAGACATATCCAAATAATCACATTACATTTACAATCTTTGTACAGGTTTCCCCACTATCTGAAAGTAGAGCCTTCCGGTGAAAACTTTCTTTCTTTTTTTCTTTTTATTTAAGCTTTATTTAAACATATAATGTAACCCCACCACCCTCTCCCAACCCCTTTCCCCCCCACCCCCCTCAGTTTGTTTTATGACATTAAGAGTCTCTTTTGGTTTGTCTCCCTCCCGATCCCATCTTGTTTCATTTTTTCTTTTCCTACCACCTTAACTCCCACCCCCATTGCATCTCCACTTCCTCATATCAGGGAGATCATGTGATAGTTGTCTTTCTCCAGTTGACTTATTTCGCTAAGCATAATACGCTCTAGTTCCATCCATGTCGTCGCAAATGGTAAAATTTCATTTCTTTTGATGCAATGCCTATCAAAATCCCATCCAATTTTTTCAAAGAAATGGAACAAATAATCCTAAAGTTTATATGGAACCAGAAAATACCTCAAATAGCCAAAGGAATATTGAAAAAGAAAGCCAAAGTTGGTGGCATCACAATTCCAGACTTCAAGCTCTACTACAAAGCTGTCATCATCAAGACAGTATGGTACTGGCACAAAAACAGACACATAGATCAATGGAACAGAATAGAGAGCCCAGAAATAGACCCTCAACTCTATCGTCAACTAATCTTCGACAAAGCAGCAAAGAATATCCAATGGAAAAAAGACAGCCTCTTCAACAAATGGTGTTGGGAAAATTGGACAGCCACATGCAGAAAAATGAAATTGGACCATTTCCTTACACCACACACGAAAACAGACTCAAAATGGATGAAGGACCTCAACATGAGAAAGGAATCCATCAAAATCCTTGAGGAGAACACAGGCAGCAACCTCTTCGACCTCAGCCGCAGCAACTTCTTCCTAGGAACAACGCCAAAGCCAAGGGAAGCAAGGGAAAAAATGAACTATTGGGACTTCATTAAGATCAAAAGCTTTTGCACAGCAAAGGAAACAGTCAACAAAACCAAAAGACAACTGACAGAGTGGGAAAAGATATTTGCAAACGACATATCAGATAAAGGGCTAGTATCCAAAATCTACAAAGAGCTTAGCAAACTCAACACCCAAAGAACAAACAATCCAGTCAAGAAATGGGCAGAGGACATGAACAGACATTTCTGCAAAGAAGACATCCAGACACATGAAAAAGTGCTCCACATCACTGGGCATCAGGGAAATACAAATCAAAACCACAATGAGATACCACCTCACACCAGTCAGAATGGCTAAAATGAACAAGTCAGGAAATGACAGATGCTGGCGAGGATGTGGTGAAAGGGGAACCCTCCTACACTGTTGGTGGGAATGCAAGCTGGTGCAACCACTCTGGAAAACAGCATGGAGGTTCCTCAAAAAATTGAAAATAGAGCTACCTTATGACCCAGCAATTGCACTACTGGGTATTTACCCTAAAGATACAAACGTAGTGATCCAAAGGGGCATGTGTACCCGAATGTTTATAGCAGCAATGTCCACAATAGCCAAGTTATGGAAAGAACCTAGATGTCCATCAACAGATGACTGGATAAAGAAGAGGTGGTATATATATACAATGGAATACTATGCAGCTGGTGAAAACTTTCTTAAGCTGAAATGGCATAAAGTGAAGAAACAATGACCTTAATTGATATGGAACCATTTTTGAGCATTCTCATATCCAAAAAATAACCCCTCTTAGGCTTTTCTGATACCTTAGGACACATCTTGTTAACAGATGTGCAAAAGAAATAGAGATAAGACACAGATGCTCATAGACACTCTTTAAAGCTGTAACAGCTGGATACTAAGATGCTGGGTAGCTCCTGTGAAAGGAGCTGAGCAGAACCACTATCCTGGCTGTTCCTGACTACATGGCCTCCATAAGGGTCGCTGCCAAAAAAATGCTGAATACTATTTTCACTTTTTGCCTTGTTTCCCAAAAGCGCAATTCCTCTTTGGATTTTTTGGGGGGGTATCGAAAACAGGTACTAAGGTAGGTCTTTTGTAAAAGAGAAATAGCTAATGTGAAATTTTTGACAAGTGGGGGATACCTATAAAGTATGAATAAAGATAGTATTCAATTTTAAGAATGAGTGTGTTAGAGTGTGAGTGAGTTAAAAAGAGTGTCTTTTTACAATGAGTGTGTTCAGGATCATTTGCAATAACATAAAACTTGGAACATTATAAATATCAATCAGTAAGGGACAAACTGGATTAATCATAAAATACAATAAAATGGAATAATATACAGCCACTAGAATTAAGTAGACTTATATATACTGATATGGCAAGAATCTCAAAGATATATTTTTTAAAGGAAAGAAAAGCACAATGAAAATTCACATGTATATAATAATCCTTTTTTATTAAAAGGACATATATATTTGTATGTACATAAGAATGCTATTATATGCATACAGAAAATTGTTAAAGGAAACTCAAGGGAATTCCCTTTGGAGGAGATTGTGGAGAGGTAGATTTTTTTTGCTATTTTTGTTTTTATATTTATATATTTCAATTCTGTATTGTTAATTTCAACGGAGACTCTGGGACATATTTGCTTTCTTCTTCACACTTTTCTATAATAAATAACCCCTAAAAATTCTTCGGAAAAGGGTAAAGGACACTATTAGTGTGTTTAAGTTCATATGACCATTTGGTAATATTTACCAAAAATTTATCAAAAATATTTATCAAAAAGAGCACCTATATTTTGTTCCAGTATTTTTTAAAAAAGATTTTATTTATTTATTTGACACGGAGAATAAAAGCACAAGCAGGAGTAGCAGGCAGAGGGAGAGGGAGAAGCAGGCTCCCCAAGGAGTAGGAAGCCCGATGCGGGACTTGATCCCAGGACTCTGGGATCATGACCTGAGCCGAAGGCAGCTGCTTAACCAACTGAGCCACCTAGTTGCCCCTGTTCCAGTATTTTGACTACCAGGTATGTACCTACCAATATTCCCAAACAAGAGCACAAATGTTTATGTAAGAGGATGTTTGGAGCATCACCTATACTAATGAAAACCTGGGGTAAAAAGCTTATCAACAGGAGAGAGATTAAACTTTCTATGTACATCAAACTATGGTACATCTAAGCAATGGCATATCAGGTAGTGGTAAAAAGAAATTATGAATTAAATAAAAACTTGCAAAAGTGCTCATGGTTGCAAAGCAGTATAATACACTATCATTATAATAACAAAATGTGTTCATATATGCAATGGAGTTACATTCAATGAAAGGTGTGATCCTGAAGCAAATTCATAGCAACTATAGTCAACTCTCCATTTGTGGGCACTAGAACCACATTTAGCTCCATGAGATGTCCATCCTCCACAGGCCTGGAAACTTAGCTCTCCCAATAGACAGCAGAATCATGCCTTGCATCCCAGCCTCTCTCAGGACTTGGTGCTCATTGAGTAGAACAGTGGCCTGAACTTCTCTGTTTACACTGCTTTCTTTTTGTATGTTTCTCTCTGTGGGTTTCTATGTATTTTTTATGTATGCATGAGTGAGTTATAATGCATCTCCAATACACAAATATTCGTACACTGAAGAAGATGTAAAGGCCTACCCACTAAAGCATTAACAGTTTATTCTGAAGGGAAAGAGATGGATATAGGAGAAGCGAATATTTTTTCTTTGTGCCATTTATATTGTTTGATTTTTGAGTGTGTATTATTTTATACTTAAAATATCTAAAATGAAAAATTTAAAATTGGTGTGGTTAACACAAATTCAAGGATGTGTAAAGGGGTATGAAACAAGAGTTTGGATTTGATCTTATAGATAATGAGAATCACATGGAGATTTTTTTAAAAGATTTTATTTATTTGTCAGAGAGAGAGAGAGAGAGAAAAAAAGAATGCACAAGTGGGCAGAGTGTCAGGCAGAGGCGGAGAGAGAAGCAGGCTCCCTGCTGAGGAAGGAGTCTGATGTGGGACTCGATCCCAGGACCCCGGGATCATGACTTGAGCTGAAGGCACTGGCTTAACCGACTGAGCCACCCAGGCATCCCTTACATGGAGGTTTTTAACCTGAAGGGTGATGTGATTCCATCTGTATTTTTTTGGAAGATAGCATTATAGGTGGCACTGGTGAGAGGGAGACTGAGTTTAATGGATTAGTTCTCTTCTGGTCTTTATTTGTGTAACATAAGTGTTTATCTAGTTTTGGGTAGAAATAACTTGCACTAGGTTCATAAGGTGTGATACTCAAGTAGTTGCATGTCTGTATAAGCAGGCACACAGTCCAGACATTGAGTCTGTTCTTGCAGCTCTAATGTCCTCCCCGTCTTGTATCCTGCCAGCCCTCAAATATTCACAGGTACCTTGGTAGGGAGAATTCAATCTGCTTCTGAGCCATATGGGTGACTGACAGTGGTTAAGGGTAGAAAGCTCCTAGTAGAGGTTGACTTTGCTAGAAATACAGAGATGGAAGCTTCCTGTTCCTAAAGTAGTCAAGAATGTCAGGGATGGTCTGGGTTGTACTCAGTGGCAATGACTTCCAGCCCCCTGACCTGGTCCCTTTGAGTTACAATGATTTCAATTCCTTCACCTGGTGACATTCATGTGGTACTAATCTCCTTTAGGGCACGTTCCGATGAAAATCATTTGTGAATTTAAGGTAGATGAAAGCCCATTTGGGGTGACAACTACTGTTTTTTAAGCACCTCGTGTTGAATGAAGTGACCCAGAAACCCTGCAAAAGAAGAAGAGTCAGGCAAGGAGGGGAAGTACCGTTTGTGTATTAATTTGACTCTTAATGTTGCCCACTCTTGTCGGTAAACCCTGGGTGCTATCCAGGAACATGCAGTGGGGCTGGGTGAGATCCTTTTTGTTGGCAGAACCCTGTCCTAACCTCAATAAGCCTTTGAGGAAAGGTCATTTCCTGTCCATTGCTTGGTTGAGATAGAATCAGTCTATAATAAGTCTGAGATGCACATCGATAACATTCATACAAATTGTTTCTTTGTTTATATACCCAGTCAGTTTAAAGGACTGGCCTTCCCAGGAAGGATGGGTCAAGACCAGTTCTAGTGTCTTTCACATCACAGAAATTAAACAATTATCCCCTTCTCTGTTTCTAACTCATATCCAGGGCTAATCTATTGGCCCTATCTCTTTCTACCTTTGTGACAACTTTATTTTGGCCATTTTGTTATCCTCTCTCCCTACTGACCTTGATTGGTACCATACTAAATAGATCTTTCTAATTCATTTATTTATTCCTTCACTCATCCATTCATCTCTTCTACCATTACTATATTTATTGAGTGCTAATGTGGGTCAGACACTATGTGAGGCCTTAGAAATATAAATATGGGTAAAGAGAGTCATGGTCTTTGCCTTAATGTTGCTTAAAGCCTAGAGGAACATTGTGATATTAACAAAGATTAATGATATAAACATAAAGTCACAACTCTGATAAGGCAGTGATGGAGTGGCACAGGAGAGGTTATTTAAAAAAAGAACCATCTGGCCAGGAAAGTCTGGGAAGGCTTTCCTGAGGGAGTGATTCTGCTGAGTTCATCCTTCAGGGGTAGGAAAATCTGGCTTCTGGCCATGTTGATCTTACTAGAAGGTGGAAGTCATTTTAAAAACAAGAAAGAGAAATAAAGGAGTCCTATTATACTATAGCTCTAGTTCAATGGGGCTTACTCAGCCATATTCATATAACTGAGTTCTGCTTAAGTGACTCTGAAGGACAAAAAGAATAAACAGAAAGTAAACAGATGTACCCTGATTTTATTTCTTAAAATGTTGCTTAATGTTTATATAGTATCACTGAAGGGCATAGTCCCTTCCTGATATCTGAATCTGTGGGGCTAAAATGTTAACCATTTTCCACCTAGTCTGGGCACTTTTCCCCCCTCTGAATGTTTTGTTCAGTAGCCAGCCTATTGAAGCTTATTTCTAATTTTTCAATGTCCTTCAGGATTTTGATCAGCAATTATTTCTTTTCTCCTCATAGAGACATGCTGTAAGTTGTCTACAACTAGAACTGATTCAGTTACTTAATTATAATGCTGAAGGAACTTTGAGAGGTAAATATAGTTGTCACCTGACAAATTATGCTTTCTGGAATTTCCAGCTTGGAATCTCCAGCCACAAATAAGGGTGCTGTTTGGCATTTCTGGGCAGAGAGTCTGACTAACAAGCTCCCTTCTCAGGAACTAGGAGTGCCTGTTGCCTGGCACTACTTATTAGCAGTTGAGGGACTGTGTCCCACCAGTGCTGTGTTGCAAATTTCTCTTTAGAATTCCTCCAGCTGAGAGAAGACTCATGAGTCACCATGTTGGGAACTACATGTTTAGACACCTTGATTTTCAGGAAAATTTGTCTGACTCAAAAACCACAAAAGTTAATAAATGCTATCTACTAAGAGAGAGGTAGAGGGAGGTGCAGGTGTGGAGAAATTTAAATGGGTACAAACATACATATGGTAACTCCCTATTCACCAAAGAGACCCATAAAAATAAAGGCTTCCAAGGCAAATGGATGAAAATGATTACAATTAGTTTGAAATGTTAACATTTTTTATAAGTCATTAGATGCTGCATAAGAGTCACAGTGCAGTGGACTCACAAATTAAATAGGATTGATTTGGAGTAAAAGAGTAAATTAAGCAATATAAGGGAAAGTTCAACTACTGCTGAGAAACTGACCAGCTCTAACACATGGGGTAATTAAAGCTAATCCACAAATAATGGAGCTTATTAATATTGTAAACAGGAAGACACAGTCCAACTGTATTTGTATTTATTTAAAATACATATATTTTATACTTAAATTGTGTATTAATTTTTTATATCCATTATTCATTGTGAGCATCATTATGATCCTTTTTTTACATGTTGATATGAGTTTATTTCTCATTTCTGATTATAAACAAAACATTCTTTCCATGAGTAATTCCAAGAGATAGAAGGAGAGACATTAAAGAAATTCACAGAGAAATTCCAACTGAGATCATTACTCCTAAGAATTTTGTTAACATCCTTGCAGCCACTTATACATAAATATCAGTAGGTAGCAGTGTAATAACTCTGCATTTACTGCAAAGTTAAGACATCGTAGTATATACATAGTCAATCTCTTTTCCTCCTATTCCCTGGGAAGGAAATTTTGTTTACTTAGCATTTTCTTCTTTCCCCACCTTATTATTCAGATTATGGTAATCATGGAAGAGAGAACCAAAGGAAAAGGGAAGAGGGACAAAAAG
>ML098924.1:15542-29240 GCA_003697995.1 Taxidea taxus jeffersonii
GGGCTTAGTTGGTTGAGTCCTTCTTTGTGATAATTCTTGAGCAAGATAATTATAATTTGTGCATATTCTTTGGCGATATTAAACTTAAATAAAAATCTTATCTAAAATTTAAGGAAATTTTAGTTTTTAATGTCATTCCTAAAATGACAATTTAATCATTGAGTCCAGTCTTACTCTTTGATAAAACTGAAGCAGCAAAAAAACCCAATGACTTGCTCAAAGTCTGCCTTTAAGTCCAGTTTTCTATTTCTAATCTGGTTTAATGGTGAGAATTTTTAAAAATCAGGTTTTCCTAATTGGTTTTCCCCCATTTTTTTCTAATTATAGTCTATTGCAAATAAGCTTTACATAAAAAATAGATAAGAAGAATCATTCCAAGCTGATTTGTCATCTCAAGCATTACTTAAAAAATATAAGTCCAGTGAAAAGGTTTATGGGTAACATTGGTAGACAATGTGCCAATCTTGCCAAAGTATTTGGAATTTAAGTCTAGAAGGCAGAGAAGCTGCTTCAACAATGGACCATTGTGAATTGGATGTGGCTCTAAATCAAGCCAAAAACACATACTGTGAAATGTCACCAAGAAAGGTAAATTGGGTACTGCTTGAAAACCCATACTAATATTGTCCATTTATCCATTTCTCATAATTTTTTTCTACCTTTTTGCCACCTTGATAGTCATCTTTTAAGGCTAATGTACCCAGTGTTAATTTCCCTGCCGTTCTTGCCCTGAGAATATGTGCTGACCTGTAAATGCCCACTAAATGAACCCTGTATGGCAAGGAGTTCCATCACAGGAGGGCTACTTTCCTGAGAACCAGGAATTTCATAGTTAACAAAGGATGAGAAGATTCTTTCTACAGAGTTCTTCCTCTAAGCTGTCCCCTCACAAGGGCCTAAATTGTAACATACTCTAAAACATTCTAGTTTCATTACAACACAAATATGGCTTTGAAATCTTTTAACTTATTATTTTCAAAAACCATCAATAGTGTATGCTTTTGAGATTCTCAGAATTTTCTAAGCTTGCATCCAGGACAATTCAGAAAAGTCTACTTCTCATAATCAGTTGTTCAACATTTATTTGTTGAACTTCCACAGTAAACCTGGCATTGAGCTAGGTGCTGAAGTCACATAATAAATAACATGCAGTCTCTGCCCCCAAGAAACTCATGATTGGTTGCAAAACAATCATACAAAATAATAGTTTAGGTACAGGAATGAATTTTGGTGCTGGTTAAAACATATCATTTCTGTTCTAACTATGAGTTTTAAATTCTGTTTTCTTGATAGCTCTTTTCTGGTGAACTTCCAATATGAGGCTCACTGTGATTTTGGATAAAAGGTTATTTTGAAAATTCATCCTGCTTGACTTCAGTTAAATGTACTAAACGTGGGTATAGTTTGGGGGCATTTCAGTTCAGATGGTGAGAATAATATACCTATAGGAAACAGGCTGGGATTTCTTGCTTAAAATTGATACTGACTAGAAGTCTTGGGAGGAGGGAATTTGTAGTAAAAAAACTAGTAGCTTTTTTTAGTTACCTGTACACTGTTTGAGAAGGTTCCAAGACATATTGATGTTGTTTTAAAAGAAAGTTCAAATGTAGTGTAAAGTATGTGTAATTGTCACCTATTATTAGACAATACTTCAGAGCAAGCAGCTCAGAACTTGGAAACTTAAGGGTAGCTTTTCCAGACTGTAAGTTTTCATATCTTTCGAGAGCAGAGAAATTCTATCTTAAAACAAGAGATAGCTACTTGTAGTTATTCCTGATTTGCTGTTGGGGAGATCTATTATCTGCCAAAAGTTACCAGATACTTGAACCAGAAGAGATTATCAGTCACTCAGGATGTCTTTGATCTAATTTTTATTGCCCAGGTTTAAATGAATCAGTATTTTTTTTAGTTTTTTTTTTAAGTTTTATTTTTATTTATTTGACAGACAGAGGTCACAAGTAGGCAGAGAGGCAGGCAGAGAGAGAGAGAGGAGGAAGCAGGCTCCCTGCTGAGCAGAGAGCCCGATGCGGGTCTCTATCCCAGGACCCTGGGATCATGACCTGAGCCAAAGGCCGAGGCTTTAACCCACTGAGCCACCCAGGCACCCCAAAATGAATCAGCATTTTGTCAAAAAACTTTGCTACATGACTCTCTTTCAGCCTGATGGAAAGATCTGGTGATGAATATTCAAAAGACCAGGATCACAGGTAATGTGACTTGGGCCAGATGATGGGAATGCAGGCAATGAGGTTGAAGTGGAGGGTACCCACCCTGCGTTCAGGGGTAGCCTCTGCTTAGCTGTGACCAATCACTGCATATGGAAGGGTAGGCCTCGTATGTTCAAGAGAACCTACTCTAAAGGGAAGTGGGAAATCTCCATATTTTGGGAGGTTTCCCTAATTTTTCATAGTTGTCAGTTAACGCAAAACCTAGAAAAAGAGAAAAGGAAAAGATGTGTGCCTCCAGCTACACTATGGAAAACTATGAAAGCCCTTTGTTCTCATGGTAACAAGAAAAACTCATACAAAACTCAAATCATACTTTTCTGTGGGGCTAGCAAAAAGCAGTGTGGACAGAGAAGAATTAGCTTAACAATTCTCCCTCCAAACCGAAATTTGGCTGAGAAGGCAACAGTAAAGGAAAGGATGGTAAACAGAAAGGAAATAACATATTACCTTATGTTCCCATGGTAACTGGATTCTAGGACCCTGACTGAGTTGAATCTAAATGTGACCGCTCCCCAAATAAATAAATAAATAATAAAATAAAAGTGAACCCAAAATACCTTCAACTTCAGCCAACCTTTCTTATAGCTCAGGTATTGAAAAGATCAAAAGGCAGTGTGGCAAGGAAGGTTGGGTTGTGGTCAACATCGGTTTTCATCAGAGAAATGCAAATTGAAACCACAGTGAAAGAGATAACATTTTGTACCCACTAAAATGGTTAAAATTAGAAGTATGACATCAAATGTTGGCAAGGATATGAAACGGCTGGAAGTCTTACACATTGCTGGTGTGACTATAAAATGGAAAAACTACTCTGGAACACTCGATGGCAGTTTCTCACATTGTCATGTATGCCTACCTATGAAAAAGCAATTGTGTTCCTATGCATATACTTAAGAGAAATAAAAAATTATGTCCTCCAAAAGACTTGTTAACAACACTGTTCTTTGTAGCGACTTTATTCCTAGTAGCCTAAAATACTCCTGAAAATAGCAGGTGTTATTTCCATCAAATCCCACCAACAAAAGAATATGTAAATAAATCATGACAGCCACACAGTAGAATACTATTTCAAAATAAAAAGGAGCAAACTACTGACATATGCACCAACAATACGAACGAATCTCAAGAACATTATATTGAGTGAAAGAAGCCAAACACAAAATAGTGCATATTTATAAATTTCATTCCAATGAAGTTCAAGAATATCAAAAACTGGGCACTTGGGTGGATCAGTGGGTTAAGCCTTTGCCTTCAGTTCAGGTCATGATCCCCGGGTCCTGGGATGGAGTCCCACATCAGGCTCCCCGCTGAGCAGGGAGCCTGATGCGGGGCTCTGTCCCAGAACCCGGGGATCATGACCCGAGCTGAAGGCAGACGCTTAATGACTGAGCCATCCAGGTGCCCCAGAAAGGTCAGTTTTTGACCAGAAAGGGGCAGAAGAAAACTTTCCAGGGTAATGGAATTTTCAGTATTCAGTGTGCTTAAGTATATGCATTTCCCATTGTAAAATTATATCACAATAAAAAATAAAAATCTAAAATAATAGCAATTGTAATAACATGTGGGTCAAATAGAACAGTTTTATGACCTGTTTCCACCTGTGACTGCAGTCTGGTGGACAAAAGAGCCTTGCCTGCAGGCACCAACACAAGGATTTATGGATGGAAGAATGGCCAATAACTACTCCTCTAGGCTCAGGAGGATCTCCTTATTGTGTGGGCTACTAAGAGATGCCCAGAATTTTTCAGCAAGAAAATGCATAGGAGTGAGCACAGCTTCTGGGTCCCTTTCTGTCCTGAGCTGGTGCTCATTACATCCCCACAGTTGTGGCCTGGACTTGAGAATGAGGGTCTGCTGGCTTTCATCTCCCTGGCTTGGTTTCTGGGTTATGATGCTCTCTTGAGCAGCCTGTTCCTGTATTTAGCTCTTCTAGAATGTTGCCTAAGATCCACCATGTTTCTGTCCTGAAGCAGTTAGCTTGAGTCACAGCCAAGCTACTCTCTAAATCAGGAGGTCTTCACCTGAGTTTGACCTCTAATGGATCTCTGGATAGAATTCCAGAACTTGAAAGCAAAAACTGCTTCTTTATTTTATTTATCAGTGATGAAAATTTGCATTTCCTTTCATTATGAATGTAAGCAGCAAACTATAATAATATTAACAGTACCTGTGACCATAATGATTAGAAATCACAGGTAATTTATGCTATGTTATAGCTGTGCAGGTATCTCAAAATATTGCTAATGACCATCACTATTTCAAAATTACAGTAATTATACTTGCCACAAAATCTTATTTAGTGAATTAATAAAGATATATATATCTATATATATGTATATATATATGTGTATATGTGTATATATATGTGTATATATAGATATATATATCTCCCTTTAAAAAACTTAGATAACAATTTCAATATAATGGCTTTCTGTTATAACACTATGCATTTTATTTATGCATTTACAAACATTTCAAGAAGAGGTCTATATTAGTTTTCTATTGCTGCTATGAGAAGTTACCACAAACTTAGTGATTTAAAACAACACAAATTAATATATTGTTCTATAGGTCTCACTGGGCAGAATCTGACATGGGCTTTACTGGGCAGAAATCAAGGCGTCAGTTGGGCTGTGCCCCTTCTTTAGGTGCTGGGGAGAATCTGTTCTTTGCCTTTCCCAGCTCCCAGAGGCTGCCTGTAGTCTGTGGTTCAAGACTTCCTTTTTCTGTCTTCAAAGACATGTTTGAGTCCTTCTCAAGTCCTATCATTCCAACCTTCCCTTCTGCTTCCCTTTTCCACTTATACTTTTGTGATTACATCAGACTCATTTGAATGATCCAGAATAACTTCTCTCTTTTTTAGGTCAGCTGACTGGCAACTTCAATTATCCTTTGTCATGAGAAAACATATTCCTATGTTCTAGGAATTAGATGAGGACATCTTTCAGGGGCAATATTCTGCCTGTCATGAGGTTCATAGATTTCATCAGACAGCCCAAGGTGTCCCTGGTATAAAAAAATTCTAACACCGTGCCTAAACCCTGGTCTAACCTATGCTGCCTGGTGCAGTCTGTCCTGCTAAATTGTACCAGCCTCACTTCGGGTACCACTGTAGCCAATTGGTCAGAAACCCTGGAAGAGGCACATCCAAACCGAATCTGGGGAAGCCCATGGTCTGAGAGAGGAAAATTGCCTGGATTTCATTACAAAGTGTCCTAGCCAAAGTGTCTGGGAGATTTTTTACTGTGGGTAATGCTAGGGAAATGGCCCAGCTTCCTGCTGAATTTTGTTATGGTCAAGGCAAGACCTTATTCTGGAATTGTGGATATTACAGGGACAAGGGACATGGATATGCCTCCTCCATTGACATATGACAAACTTGAGACACCTGTGAGCTGTCAGAGATCCCAGAACATGGAGCAAAGAAGGGACTGGAGGTCTGAAGTAGAATAGACTAGATTTCTGAACTTTCTGTTGTTGTTGGCCCATAAAGTCTTAACCTTTGTGCTCTGGGTTTATATGCTAAGTTGAATAGAGGGATATCCTAGTTTTAAAGAAAACCTCAAAAGTTGAAAACAGTTATTAAAATGAGGAGAGAACATGGTCCTTCAAACTAGAGCCTTAAATGATAGCTCGGTAATACCCTTGAGTTTCAACGCCACCTAAGCTTCATGAGAATATAATAGTCTTAAAGGTATGTTGTCCTATATTTCTTTGCCTGAAGACTTTAATTGTTATTTTCCTCAATAAAATTGTATGCAATGCAGAACTGTCAATCATCTTGGTCTAAAAGTGAAAATACCTGGATTTAGTCTTGGTTTTACCTCTAGCCAGCAATATGGATGCTAGCAAATTATTTAATGTTACTTGAAGAGCTTTTTAAAAATTTAGGTGCCTGGGACATCAGGCACACACTTTTTGAATCAGAAATGTCATTGAAGAGCACTGTATATTGAACATCTGTATATTGAACAAACACCTGATTATTCCCACCCTCAAAATACCACTGGATTCAGTAACTACATTCTGGTAGTGGGTAGTGGTACATTTCCTAAAGAAAATCACCAGGAGTCTTTGTGCTTAAAATAAAGACACCAAGGGGTCAACTTTGATTTTGCTTCCATTGGTGAACAACTGGGTAGTACAAATGGCATTTTCTTGCAATGATCTCTTTAATCAATGATAAACTTTTTTCTTCTGGCAATCAATACTGGGGATTAATTTGCTTTATGTCTTGCATAGATCAGGAATAAAATTAAGTTTGAAGTCTTCCTTCATGAAAACAAGTTTACAATATCAATCCTTTTAGCAAACCATTAAGATTTAAATTGCACCTTAATATTACTTTTCCATCTTCTAGTTTAGCCAGAAGATTTTTATGGGAATAGAAATCTGAAACCTAAAGGAAGGGATGAAATGGGAGGAGGACAATATCACAGGTTTAGCAGATAAGAACTGACATAGTTACTCATTTGTAGTGTTTCTTCTTCTTTACTAGGGTTAAACTGGAAAAGAGTATTATTTCTCCAAGCATTTCTTCTGATCACTTTTGTATGATTATCATTTACCCATCTTCTGAATTTACCCATTACCCATCTTCTCTGAACCCAGAGAACTGACTTCATTTCTGGGTTGTTGATTGAAAGAGAAAAAGTATGCCAAGTGCCATCAGTACTTTCATTTAAGTAGACTGATTGCATCCCCCCCCTTTTTTTTCAGCTGAAGAAATAAGGAAAAACAAGAGAAGTATGTGAAATGAATTTTTTCTAAGTCTACCTCATGAGCACACATGCGCTTAATTGTGCATGTATGTTCATGTTTATACCCACAAACATGAACAACATTTAGGTTAGCAACCTCCACGTTATGATAGGAGGCCAGGAGCCTTTCCTATTACTCTGACAAGTGAGTGCATAAGGATGCAGGGCAAAGGTGGGCAAACTGTCCTATGTTCTTTTCTCTGATAGTAGTCTGGCTGGTGTACAGAGGCCCTTGGGAAGTACTGTTACAGGTACTGAAATCAATCCCTGTGAAGCCTGTCAGGCTGATGGATGGAAATGAGTCTTAAAGGTCTGTCACCTCTGCCTGCCAAACACCTGCCAAGCGTCTTAAATGGAAGACACGACAGGCTGACTCAGCAAAAAGCTTAGCATCACTCAGCAGGAAAGGCTGCTGGAGGGAGTGAAGGAAGGCAGAAGGGGGGAAATAGCACTGATTTTACATGGGAAGAAGAGTCTGTTTGACCTGTTAGGTATGATTTCTGTGAAGAATCAAGGCAGTTTTTCTTGGTGTCATCTTAACTTCCTTCTGTGCAAAGGGGGAAAAAGGCAGTAAGTGGCAGCAATTAATTTTCATTATCAGTTGATGATGATTATTATTTTTCCTTCTAGGAATTCTTCTGACTCACCAAGCATGTTATATAGCCATCCGTTTTCCTCTAAAGATGAATTCTGTTCAATGTATTCATTTCTGTCTCCTCAGAAGAAGTACCAACATTGCCAATAGTGGTACTATTATAACTATAATAGTAGTGGAAAGGAAGGGGTGGGTTTTTGGTGGTTTTTCTTTTTCCTGGTGGTTAAGTTTTGTGTCCCTTGAGGGAACCCCTGAAATTTATTTTGCTTTCTGGTCTCCAAACTCCAGTCTCCATTCTGACATAGGACCAGATGCTATGTAGAAATGAGAGCTACCTTGGGGGCTAGGTGGGAAAGAACCTTTCCCAAGGAGTTGAAGAATTCATTTAAATGAAAACTTCAGAGGAGGAAGCAGGTCTGGGTTCTTTTTTGGGCTGGCATTGTTTTTAGAAGGCACTTCACTTATCCAGTCAGTTTTTCTTTTTTATTTTTCTGAAAAAATGGAGGAGAGCAGTACATTCTCCTCTTTTTGAAAAAAAAAAAAAAGAGTCAATAACAAATGAGCATAATCATCTTCTGCTTTCCTACTTTTTGGTTTCTCCTTTTTGCTTATTCATACTCTAACAAAAGTCAAGTATTCTCACCTTCTTTATCCATTTATTGAACAGTTTCAGCTAATGTCTGAGTAGGGAAATTTTTGCACACCTGTAGTTGGGGGCAGTGGGCATGCCCAAGGTATATTTGGCTTACAGGATAGATTTTGGCTCCAAGATTATCATCTGGAGTCGGCTGTGTCTAAAGCCAGGAGAGGAGGGCACCTGTTTGGGAAATGATGTAATAAATGGCTTATAACTCTGTCCTTTCATCTTTCAGTTTTAGCCCCCAAGGACACTGCATCTTCCCATTTTCTATGCATGCCTGACTCAATGAACTCAGAGATCAGAGTGGGCAACAGAGGAGTTGCATGGTATCTTTGCATTTACTAAGCTTTGGAAACTCCCAGCCCATACTCCAAGAGACAACTAACTCTACTCCGCACTTCCAATAAAACCTAGCATAGTGTCTTGTGCAGAGTAAGGACTAGACAATATTTAGTATTTGTTGAGTCAATAGGAAAATGGATGAAAAAGTGAGCCAGGAGAACATGCTCTGGCAGTAGATGGAAATCGGCAGGACTTTTTTTTTTTTTTTTTTTTTAATGTTGTGGAAAACAAACCAGTGGATCGCAAAGCCCTCATTGTAAAGCCTCTGGTTTCCTTGGGCACTGATAATGATGAGGTTCAGAAGTAAGATCAGTGGACCAGAGCCCTGAGAAGGGTGGCTTCTTGGGATCCAGGGCTCCTCAGCCTACTAGCTTGGAAATCCTTAACAGCAGAATTAGTGGTCAAGCAGGCAGTGGGTCAGAGGAGAAGAAATTCTCGGTTCCACTCAGGATTTGGTGATGTGGTTTATGGAAAAGACTTCTTTAGATAGTGAAATGATAAAGAATGGTTATTACTGTGTACTTGACTAGAGAATTCTGTGAGCTCTCCCCAACACACAGATTTGCACTCTGGCTGTGGAGATAAGAATGCCAGGGCCAAGTAGAGGTTTCATTCCCAGAAATGTGAATTCAAGTATTGTAATAGCATACAGTGTTCTAACATCTAACCTTTGGATGTCACTGCTTGGATGTTTCCTGACTTGTTCTGTCTCATTAAAGGTAGGGGTCTTCAGGAATCATCTGTCTAGTAGCTTCTTGCCTACTTACAAACTCCAAGGGCACCAAGTTGCTTCTGTAATTTCTGTAGGAAATATATGAGCAATATGACAATTAGCAACTCACCATTCTTTAGAGGTTAGCAATGTGGAAACACTATCTATTGTTTTTACTATTTGAGTTGGAAAGCATCTGAGACTCTAAAATAGGATACATGAAATGTAACAAAGCAGAGGAGCAATTCTTTTTTCAAGGATACATTTGGTTATCAACTCTCTGGACAGGCTGTGGGTAAAATCTCTGTTTTGGACTTCCATCTTCTCCAGCTAAACACATTTTTGCATGCCTGGAGCAGCTTACCCTCTTGTACACATTTCAGTTTTAAATTTAAATTTTAAAATTAAATTTTAACATTTAAAACTTGTCCCACAGCTTCTATACTCCTTGAGATGTTTTCAGAAAACCCCTTTTTATGTCTTTTCACTTCGGTTGGCTGTGCCAGAGCTTGTTTGAAGCCATAATAAACCATATATGTGATCCCTGTTTCTTATTTGCACACTGTCATGTCTCTCCATTTAGGCTAACTTTTGTTTCTGTCTAGGTAGGCAAAGAAGTTTCTTTGATTTTGCCATGATCTGTACATGGCAGATGATGTTAATGGCATCTAACCGATCGACAAGATGAGGGGTCAGATTTAAGTTGGCAGAGAAAAAAAAATGAGATGTGAAGGCCTGAAAGTGGTGTGAAAAAAGGGCTGAGTTACCTAAATGGACTATATTCCCTTTCAAGTTCCTTGTCCAAATGTAAGAGAGAATAGTGCCAATTCAGTCCATGAACATTTTCCCATCTGATGGATATTTAGCCATTTGCTGCTCTGGGCTCTCTGTCCAGCTCCTAGAGGACATATATCCTGCAGATTTCAAGTTTCAGTTAGAGGGGAATTACATCTCAAAAAAAAAATATGGTTTCCAGAAATAAAACATAACTAAGTAAAATCCAGTCCTGTAGCCAGGAAGAAAGACCAGTCTCCCAATGCTTTAGTTGAAATAGCTCCTCTAGCACGCAGAACACATTTTATCCAGTTCTTTCATGAAAGACAGATTGGAGAAAGGAGAAGCAGTTGAGTTTGGGAAATTAATTACTATATTTGTTAAAGGCTATAATGCTTTAACTGTAGGATTAGATGGACCTCATCTGGGGATGAGTAGCTGAGAGACAGCATGGATAGAGGAGGAAACAAAAACAAAATATTCTTGAGTCAGGCATTTAATCAGTCCTCCCGGACAAAGGACAACCTTGTGTTACAAGCATCCAGGGTTATAAGTGAAAGATGTGTTCATTCCACATTCTCATGTATACCAGGGGCATAATCTGACCCAGGTGTAACCCAACCTGTGAATAAAAAAGTGCATTATAACAGGATTTAATTGTGCTTGTCTGGAATTTTGTCCCTCATTCCTGTTGTGGGATTTAATTAATCCTTACCCAGAGGTCAGTCACTTCAAGGCAAATGCCATAGAAGGGCAAAGAATTATCTTAACATGGGATACAGTTAGAGGCAGGCAGTTTTCATGTTATTACTATTACCAATTGTTTAAAGGACTCTGCTGAATGATTTCATTGTACGTGTGCCTTGAGGCTTTCTAGAACAATTTGGAAAATACATTATCGAATAAACCACAAGATTATTAAAATGACTTAAACAGTATGAGCCCAATTTTCAGCAGAGGTTATAATACCCATATTTACTCATATTTCATCCACTTACATAATTATTCACACTCCATATTTTGAGGACAGATTTTATAAAAATGTGTCCCTACCTAATCATTTCACCCCCTCCTCACCATCCCCCCTGCTTTATTCCTGTTCTTTCTTGTTCTATGAAGCAACTTTCTGGCTTCTAGCAGGAGCCCACGGGGGAACTTCAGAACTAGAGGCTGAGTGATCTAGATGAAAATACCAGAACCACTCCTTCAGGTGCTTTCCTTTCAATGTATCTAATGGTTTTTCCCTCCAAGGAATACCTTTTGAAGAAAATAGAGTGGGTTTGTTCTCACCACAGTTGGTAAAGGATTAAATTCAAGGTTTCTTCCTACTGTTCTTTTATTGCCTGTTTCTTACCTGTTTCTGTCCCCAATTTCCCTGAAGCATTAGAAGTTGGGCTGGAACCTCTGGTAACTGCCACTGAGCAAGGTTGGAAAGGAGTGAAGTGAGAAACAGCTTCCCTGTGGACATCTATGTCTGGTTCCAACCCACTGTAGTCCTAGGGGGCACAGGAGCAGATCTGAGGTGACTAGCTCAAAAAGGTTACCTGATAACCTGTTTTGGACTAAACAAACCACAGTATTACATATGAAAGTTGAAAGAAAAGATGTTTTAAGTCACTTTTAATCACTTCATAAATATATTCTCTTGTCCTTTTCTTTTTTTTCCTTCTTTTAAAAAGAGATTTCATTTATTTTTTTGACAGAGAGAGACACAGCGAGAGAGGAAACACAAGCAGGGGGAATAGGAGAGGGAGAAGCAGGCTTCCAGCTGAGCAGGGAGCCCAATGCTGGGATCATGACCTGAGCTGAAGGCAGATGCTTAATGGGTGAGCCACCCAGGTGACCCTTGTCCCTCTTTTCTAATTTGTCTTGCTTTTTGCCTCTCTCCCATATCAATCGTCATTAGATTGTATTTCAAATCAAAAGCTCTATCCCAATCCCTTCCTCATATCCAGACAAAATGTTGGAGATGGGGTGATGGTTTGTGATAAAAACCTTAAATAACTAGGGTGCCTGGGTGGCTCAGTGGGTTAAGCCTCTGCCTTCAGCTCAGGTCATGGTCTCAGGGTCCTGGGATCGAGGCCCACATCGGGCTCTCTGCTTAGTGAGGAGCCTGCTTCCTCCTCTCTCTCTGCCTGCCTCTCTGCCTACTTGTGATCTCTCTCTCTGTCAAATAAATAGATAAAATTAAAAAAAAAAAAAAAGCTAAAATAACTTGCCTGGCTATGTCACCAGACTAGAAAGAGTACTAGGTTTATAATTAGACACTCATGTTCAAGTGCTCGCTTTGCTACTACAAATAACTTAACCACACAGTTTATTCAGTTGCAAAATGGATATAACAAGATACTTAAAATCTCTATTTCACAAAAGGTTTGGTGAGGCTGAAGTGTGATAAATATTTTATAAAACTTAACACGAAAATACATACTATGTAACTTTGTGTTTCAACTATATTTTAAAAAATTAAAAAAAAATACATACCATAGGGCTCCTGGGTGGCTCAGCAGGTTAAGCTTCTGCAATTGGCTCAGGTCATGATCCCAGGGTCCTGAGATTGAGCCCCACATCGAGCTCTCTGCTCAGTGGGGAACCTGCTTCCCTCTCTCTCTGCCTGCCTCTCTGCCTATTTGTGATCTCTGTGTCAAATAAATAAATAAAATCTTTTAAAAAAATACATACTATAGAAATGTAAAGTACAGTACATAGTAAAGAGTAGTGTCATAACCTGATCTTGTGTTTTTTGTTTGTTTTTTTGTTTGTTTCTACCAAAAAATAATAATAGCCAATATTTATTTCAAGCACTGTGCTAAATGGTTTGCATGTATTTATTTATATAATTTTTGGGTATTATTATCATCTCCATTTACAGATGAGGAAACAAAGACACAGAGAGGTAAAGCAAGTTGTCTAGGGTCACAGAGCTGGTCCTGGGGGCCTGCAGTGGGTGGGCTGCATTTGTCCCCTAAAAACATATCTCCAAGTCCCACCCCTTGGTACTTTGCAAGTGACCTAATTTGGAAAAGAGTCCTTGTAGATAGCGACCCTATTTTATAAAGGGCTTTTCTATTAAGTTGAGGATCTTGAAGCTAGGTAATTCTGGATTGGAGTGGGCCTAAGTCTAATGTGAGTGTCTTTGTAAGTGATAGAATGGACACACAAACACATGGAGGGAAGAGGACCATGTGAGCTTGGAGGCAGAGATTGGAGTGATGCAGCCACAAGTCTAGGAATGTCTGAGGCTACCAGAAAGTGGAAGAGGCAATGAAGGATTCCTCCTTAGTACCTTCAGAAGGAGCATGGCCCTGCTGACACCTTGATTTAGGACTTGTGGGGTCCAAAAAGGTACATTTCTGTCATTTTAAGCACCCCCCCCCAGTTTATGGTAATTTGTTATGGCAACTGCAGGAAACTATTTATAGTGCCCCAAGAGTCAAACAGCAGGCACCTGATTCTAGAGCATTAACACTTGATTCTTTTCTTTTATTTTACTTTTTTTATTTTTTTGAAATGCAAGTAAATTAAGGAAGGAAGGAATTATCCAAGTGAATCTGATATGAGTATTTTGGGAAATGAAATGGTTAATTGTGGGAGTGTGCTCTTGTACAAGCTGAGATATTAAAATCATTGCTCTATAGGCATAGGGC
>ML098924.1:29640-44539 GCA_003697995.1 Taxidea taxus jeffersonii
AAAATTAAAATTAAAATCACTTCAAAATGAGGATATAGTGCATTAACACTGAGCAAAGATAAGCAAAGTTACTAACAAGTAAATCCAGTAAAAGCAGAGTGCAAGAACTTTCTACCTGGTGAACTGAAGTTGTCAGTTTTGGATCAAATTGTCTCATGTACTGAGAGGAAAAAAATGATGTTTCTTAGAGTTATTGGGTTTTGAGAGCCAAACCAAAACTTCTGTGAACCATCTATCATTTCCTAGCCATGGTTAATGTAAATTTGTGTTCTATAAAATATTCTCTCCATTTTCACTCATTAAAATCACTTGTATGATGTCACTTGTATCATTTCACAATACACTGTTACTGTTAGAAAGGTTTTATTTTATTTATTTATTTTTATTTTTTAAAGATTTTATTTATTTATTTGAGAGAGAGAGCAGGGAGAGGGAGAAGCTGGCTCCACAATGAGCAGGACCCTGGAATCATGACCTGAGCTGAAGGCAGACGCTTAACAGACTGAGCCACTGAGCTTCTCTTAGAAAGGTTTTGAAAATACAATTCGTTAGAGGTTGAGGAAAACTCAGGGTGAAGGCGGCCTCTCTTTAGCTGGGCCTCTTGGATGTCAGCTTTGCACAAGGGCAGCCAAGCTTAGGCAGCTCAGGAATCAACTGTTGCATACCTCCCTCACCTTTCTCTGAGACCAAAGAGCCTCAGGAAGTGAAGAAGTGAGCCCCATTAGCTGGGACCCCAACCCATCTTTGGGAGCATTTGGAGCAGCTACTAATCTTTGTTGTTTTTTGTTTGTTTTGTTTTGTTTTATGCTCAGTAAAAGTGAGTCAGTTTGAGCTAATTCTCTACCTTGAGCTCTGATGTCTTTCCTAAGCTCTGAAACCATATTTGTGACTATTTGTTCTCAAGCTCCCCCTTGGTTTTCTGCCAAGTCCATTGGATTCACATGCCCTTAATGTAGCCCTTCCTTTCCCCTTCCCAACTGAATCCCAATCTGGACCTTCTCTGACTTGTTCATGCTACTATAGATAACACCGTTCTACCTGGAATTAAGGCTCACAGATTTTCTATCACCTTTGATTCTGATCCCCCATTATTTGTGCTTCCAATCAGTTACCAGGACTGCTAATTATATTCCATAGTATCTTTCATATCCAAACTGTCCTCTCCACTCCCACTGTCATTGCCTGCCAAGGTCAAGTTATGACCTTCTCCTACCTAGACTAGGGAAAGAGCCTTTTTTCTGGCTCCAAATGCTTAGACTCATTCCCATTTAATGTATCACACCTCTGCAGTCACTATTTGCCTATGCTCTAAAATTTCCCACTTCTCTTGCTTGTCTTCAGGCTAAGTTTTAATTTCCTTTGCTGGTTACTGATGACATTTTATAGTTTTGTCTCGACTAACTTTTCAGATGTGGTCCCTGCTACTCCTTTTCTTTCATGCAGCCAGACGTCAATATCTCCTCTTTCTGCAATAGCCCTTTACTGCTTGCTTCCCACCTTCTTTTATTTATGTTTTGCATGTCTGAATTTTATCCTACACAAGCACTTCTCAGATGCCCCCTTATCCAGGATTGCAGCACTGCTACCCAAAGTAGGAGTAAAATGCTAGATACCAAAAAGACAGAGGAAAGAGGTAGCTTTTCTTAAACTTTTTACAGACAACTGAATCTGGTGTGATATGAAATCAGATGCTCTTGTGCTGCATCAAGGCCATCTGATCTCAGGTTGGTGGAAAGGACACGGCAACAAAAGTGAGGCTTCAGAGAAGGCTTAGTAACAGGGTAGACCATAAGTAGGCCTGATGCTCCAGATGCTGGGCCTCATTTCCAGGGTCTTTCCAGGATCCAGCCTGACAGTAGGTCTTAGCACCTATTTCAGCACTCTGGCCTACATCCTACATCTGATTGGTCAGACTTCACCATTTTATTTATTAAATATTTTGCACTCTCCTCCACCCCCAGCTATTTCACTAACAGCAAATGAAATGTGGGGATTGGCAGAGATGGTGATAGAATAAAACCCCTTTCGAACAAGGCTTCATCCAACTCTTCCCAATTTGGTTGCTCTTTCAGGGCTGATGCCCTCATCTGAAGCAGCTGCTCTGTGATCAAGAAATCCTATGCTATGTCCTTTCCCTACAAAGTATTTCTCATCCTCATCATTTCCCATTATTCTGCTATTTTCAACATTTCTGCATTTCTTCTTGTTTCTTGTGCATTCAAGACCCTGCTCTTGGCTTCCAATTCTTGGAAATACCATCAACAAATGTAAAGAAGTAATTGAGTCATACGAATTTGACCCATGACTTAGTTATGTATTCGATAAGAAGGTGCTTGCTTACCCTTTTCTTCCAGAAAATAGGATTTCTTTCTGATGACACGTCTTATTCCAGTCATTGTCCTTCCTCTTCTGTGCCCTCTCTGCCAAGCCTAGACTCCTGACATCCAAGTAAATCCAGAGACCTGCCTGGAATCACTAAAGGAGTTACTGTTTGACTCGACAATCTCACTATTTTCCACTGAAACATTACGGGTAAATTCAGGTGATAGCTGGAGAACATAGCAGAGAAAAGGTTTTCCTTATCAGAGGTCTCAGTGACATGTTTTCACCATCAGGGTTCTGAGGGGCAGAAACCTCAAATAGGTTGAATCTTGGTGAGGTCAAACATCAACTGACTCTCTCAGCATGTTGTCAACACCATGGGCTTACCAAGTTTCTTGCACAACGTGCTGCTGTTTTGGGGCTCCTGGGTGGCTTAGTTGGTTAAGCGTCTGATTCTTGATTTCTGCTCAGGTCTCAGGGTCCTGGGATCAAGCCCCGAGTCAGGCTCCCAGGTTGGTGGGGAATCTGCTTGAGATTCTCTTCCTCTCCCTCTGCCCCTTTCCCAACTTGCTCTCTCCCTCTCTCAAATAATTTTTTTTTTAAATGCTGCTGTTTTTCTCTAAAGCAGTTTATGTCCTCAGCAGTAAAGCCAAACAAACTCAGTTTGCTTTTGTGCCTTATTTGGGGATGGGACCTGACTTCTGCAATCCACAGAGGCCTGGATGGTTGGGCATAATCCTTTCACTGGTTAAAGCTTTAGGTGTCTTGCAGGTTGGAGTGGTTCCCATAGCCCTCCAGCTGACTCTTGGGCTCTGGTAATTAGCTGTGCTGTTCATCATTTCACACTGGCTTTTCCCCTTTCCCTGCCCCATTCTGGAGTGAGAATGCAGGCCTGGGGCTGCCATCCTCCAACCTGCTGGCACCTGATCATTCCTCAGACACTTTTTGCTAGACAAAAACAAACACAACACAACAAACCAATTGCAATACCAAAACTCAAGGAAACATAGGACGTGTGTGTCATCAGTTCTTAGATCTTAACGGTGTTCCTATCCTGTTTTTTGGTCATTTTTGAAGCTTTTGTACTCCAGTCTATATTCATCTAACTCTGCCTCCTCCTTGAGGCTGGAACTTAAGCTCTCAGCTCTGACTGGTAGCTGTTCTGGAGATATTTCTCCTGCGTAATCTGTCATCCATCTATCTATCTACCCATCATCTATTTTTATCCTTTGTTTAGCTTCAGAATTCTCTTGTGGTACTCTTGGTCAGAACTATGCCTTATTCTATCTGTGAAATACCTAATGTTTACTACAAATAAGTAACTTTATAACTAATACTTTGTAGAGTAGTAGGGTCATCTTTTCCCCTTCATTTGCAGTGGCAACTAAAAGTAGCACCTAACATAGTAAACATTTCTAGCAGAATAGTCTGCTTTTACAATATTTTGTCAAAATTACTCTCCTTGAGAGGCATCTGGGTGGTTCAGTGGGTTAAAGCCTCTGCCTTCGGCTCAGGTCATGATCTCAGGGTCCTAGAATGGAGCCCTGTATCGGGCTCTCTGCTCAGCAGGGAGCCTGCTTCCCTTCCTCTCGCTCTGCCTGCCTCTCTGCCTACTTGTGATCTCTGTCAAATGAATAAATAAAATCTTAAAAAAAATTACTCTCCTTGAGTGAGGTAATGAAGGCAGGTTTTTGTAGACCATCTATTTTTTGTCACTGCTTCTCTGAAGCATCTTTATTCTTGGTCCTTGGACATCAAAATGCCTAAATAATTTGAGTTATCCTAAGATGTTTAAAGCACCTTTTGTTCTGGATTTTTCCCCAAGTTAAACTTTTCTTCATTGAAGTAAAATGCACATATAACATTATATTAGTTACAGCTGTACAATGTAATGACTCAATATTTGTATATATCACAAAATGATCACCACAATAAATCAGTCATCACACATAGTTGCAAATATTTTTTCTTGTAAAGAGAACTTTTAAGATTCTTTTAAGTTTCTCTTAGAAACTTCCAAGTATGCATATAGTTATTATCAACTATAGCTACATGCTCTGCATTATATCTCCAGAACTTATTTATTTTATAATTGAACTTTGTACTATTTGACCCCCCTTTACCCATTTTGCTCATTGTCTATATTTTTAAATAGACTTATATTCCAAACAGACTGGTTCCAAACTGACCACTTCATCCCTCCCAGGTGTCTCTGGCCTGATGCTTATCCCATATTTTCCATCTTGGCTAATAATGTTTTCATCTGGCCTGCACCAAACTAGAAATCTCAGTGTTATTTTCAACTATTCCCTTTTTCTTTAACCAGCTACATTCCATTTGTGGACAGTCCTGCAGATTTTGCGTTTAAAATGTCTCCACGGAGGCGCCTGCGTTGCTCAGTCAATTAAGCATGTCTGACTCTTGATTTCAGTTCAGGTCATGATCTCAGGGTTGTGAGACCAAGCCCCCTGTCGGGCTCCTTGCTGGGCATGGACCTGCCTAAGATTCTCTCCCTTCCTCTCTAAAAAAAAAAAAAATCTACATGTATGTCCCTGTTTTCCACCTCACTACTCCTGCCTTGGTCCAGGCCCTTATCATGCTTACCTGGACAAGTGAGCCTGTCTTGCCACCCACCCCACTCCTGTCTCCTCAGGGCTCTGGTCCTGTTCATTTATCATTATTTTGTGTCTTACTTCTGCTGTTTTCTCTGCCCTCAATGCACTTCTCATTTGTAAACATCCTAATTCAGAATTTCTTCAAATCTTCTTTGGAATATGGCAAGATAGGAAAACAAAATAAAGCAAGCTGCACAAACAAACCAAGAATAGAGAAGTCTACTTGTTCTTCAGAATTGGGTTCCAACGCTGCTTTCTTGGAGTCCTGCCTGATCCCATGGGGCAGAGCAGGCCATTTCTTCCTGGTGCCTTGGCAAGACTATCAGACACTGGCTGCTTCTTTTGTGGGCTTAGAAGTTTGTTGACTACAGCAGGACAGGGACCATGTCTCACCCACTCTTCTGTGCTTCTTTTCCAATCTGTGGTTCATAAGTCCATGATGGGCAGGTCCTCCTCGGTCCAGGGTGGCTTCCATGTACTTTCTTTTCATTCTTCTTTTTTTTTTTTTTTTTTTTTAGATTTTATTTATTTATTTATTTGACACAGAGAGCGTGCATATGTGCAAGCAAGTACACAGCAGGGGGAGGGGCAGAGGGAGTGGGAGAAACAGGGTCTCCACTGCGCAGGCAGCTGAATGGGGGGCTCAATCCCAGGACCATGGATCATGATGTGAGCAAAAGGTAGACACTTAATTGACCAAGGCACCCAGGCACCCCAAGCCATGCACTTTCTGTTGCCATATCGTTTCTTTACTGGAAATTACCACGATTCCTGACTAAAACACCCTTATTTTCTCCAGAATCTGTTCTATGTCTGATATGAGCATGAGTACTTGCTCTCTGTCTAGTATTGTTATTTGAGGACTTTCTAGGTGAGCTTGTTGGAAATACAGATTTCTGTGGCTTGCCCCCAAATATTGTGATTTATATCCCAGTAAACTGTGATGATATATGCTTTCCCATTCACATCTGGAATCGAGAATGAGCATCCATCTTTCACTTCACCAGAGAACCCACATCATTAGCTTTACTAGGATTAGCACTGCTCACCCCCAAACCAATCCTGACGGCCAGGTGATGTGTGGGATGTAACCATCCAAGCTGTTAATTTATCTGGATAACTTAAAACAAAGGGCTTAACATCTTTAACCAACTGGACAAAATTTAATTGACTTTGTGTAAACATGGTAACAAAGTGATAACATTTGGGCCCCTAAAACTTTAATGAGAAAGAGGCACAACTGATCCAAGAATAACCATACGTTTCCATGGTAGTGGCAAACAGCCAGACTCGGCCTTCCAGGCTACACAATTTGGGGGTCTTATGGAATTATATTTTGTTGAAGTTCCATCAAAATCTAGAGCAGCAATTGTCAAATTGATCACAAGGATCATAGGAGGTGGTCATGAGAAGTATAGTTTTCCAGGTCCTCCCTTAGCAATTCTAACTTAGTACGTCTAGTGGGACTGGATATAAAATATAAAAATCTGTATTTCTAATTAAAATTCCTGGGTGATTCTTATGATCAAGCAAGCCTGGGGACCAATGTTCCAAAGAAAGACTGAATTACACTGTGGTGGAAAGAATAAGAACCCATCAAGACCCAGGGAGGGCTTTAGCACAGATACTGATTAGAAGGTACAAAATTCTCTGGAGGCTTCCTCTTCCTGGATGGTAGCCCCTCTCCACACACACTGGTTTCAGCCCAATTTGGTTAAGAATTTCAAGTCTCTTTAAGCTTAAATCAAAGCTCTGGGATAATTGCTCAGATCTATGGATTTTTTTCCCCTTTCCTTGAAACTCTCTAGAAGGTTGTGTTTGAGTAAGGGGGGGAGGGGTGTGGCTCACATAACCTCAGGGCATGGGGAAAGGGGGACCACTGGCTTGGTGCTGGACCTTGAATGGGCACTGGGCATCCCCTGCTGAAAGGAGTTGGGTCCATTTCATTGTTGGTGTCTCTGGCCGATGACTTCCTGATTATTTTATTCTTGTCTTGCTCTGGCCCAGGACCTCTCCTTGCCAACCCTTCTGCTCTTGGCTTTCCCTGACACATAAATTGCTCTGAGTCTCTCCATATTTAGTCACTATCGCTTCTGTAGGATTATCTGTCCTGTCTTTACCCCAGCCCCTCGTGTCAGGTCCCACAGTTCTCAGCCTACTGTCCATGCTACCCAGAAGCTGCAGGAGATTTAGGAACATCAAAACCCATTTTCTACTTGGCCATGCTCTCCATCCTCTTCATCATGATGGGCCTCTAGGAGGGAAAAGGATAGGGAACAGAAGCTCTTCTGCCCTTGGCATTTCCCTTAGCCCGTCAAGGGCACCTTCTGACTACACTGAATTCCTAGTGTGTGAATACCAAGCTATGACTTTTCACATCTCTTCCACCGGCACACTCTCTCAGAGCAGCAAGGGTATGGATTTTCTGTGACTTCCTCCTCCTGCTTTCTCAGGCCTTTACTTATACAAAACAATAATTTTCTCTTCCCAGCCAACTTCCTAATTAAATGGGGTAAAATTAATTTAGGAAATCCTTTCCCTTTGATGATGCCAACCTCTTCAGCTGATTATCTTGCTGCAAAAATCCTAACTGGACTATCAGGGAAGTTTGTCAACCACACCAGCCCCCTCTGCCCACAAGCACCCCCTCACTAGTCCCATCTGTGCCCTAGGGGACCTAGTCTGGCCTACAAGGGCAAGAGGTCATATAGTCAGAAAAACCTAGTAACAGTTTAAAAATACTATCTGACTATCCTGATGGAATAAAAAATAAGTTTTTCTTTTCAGTTTGCCCTCACAAATAGGCAACTTTTAGTTCCCATAATCTTCATCTGATACCAGTTCCTGAAACACTTTGATATCAGATTCTTTAATATTTCCCTTTTTTTCTCCCCAAAGAAAATGTTTTAAATGTGAAATCACAATAAAGATGATCTGAGTTTTTGGGCGCCTGGGTGGCTCAGTGGGTTGGGCCTCTGCCTTGAGCTCTGGTTGTGGTCTCGGGGTCCTGGGATCGAGTCTCGCATCCAGCTCTCTGCTCAGTGGGGGGCCTGCTTCTCTCTCTCTCTTTGCCTGCCTCTCTGCCTACTTCTGTCAAATGAATAAATAAAATCTTTTTTTTGTTTTGTTTTTTTTTTAGAGATTTTTTTTTTAAAGATTTTATTTATTTGTTTGACAGAGATCACAAGTAGGCAGAGAGGTAGGCAGAGAAAGAGGAGGGGAAGCAGGCTCCCCGCTGAGCAGAGATCCTGACGTGGGGCTCGAACCCAGGACCCCGAGATCATGACCTGAGCCAAAGGCAGAGGCTTTAACCCACCGAGCCACCCAGGCGCCCCTGAATAAATAAAATCTTAAAAAAAAAAGATGATCTCAGTTTTTTTTTCAAAAAAAAAAAGGGTGGAATAGTGAAAAGAACACTAAATTTGGAGTCAGATATCTTAGGTCAAAATGCATGCCCTTCAGCTTCTGGGCTTAAGTTATAACATCTCTGTTTTTGGATAATGAGGAAACTTTTGAGGCAGTTGTGAGAATTATTTGAAATGGTGGTGTGGATATTCTTTGAAGACTTTAAATCATGTTGTAGATTTTTTTTAAATAATAAAAAAATTAAGTTCTAGTATATGTATATTTGTAGAGTATCAAGTCCATGGGTGTAAGTAAAGAGAATTTCTGGGAGTAGCCCTATGTCTTGGTTTCTACTGTTCTGTATCAGCTCCCTGGTGCCAAACCACAGGCATCATTAGGACACTCATGTCTATCTTTAACTGCATGAATACCCTCACTGGAGAGGTCCTAGATTCTCAGCTTTTCTTAACCTCTTCTTTTAGAGAATAATTACCTCTCTGTGGGCCATTTCTTATAAGACTCTTTTTTTTTTTTTTTAAGATTTTATTTATTTATTTAATACAGAGAGATCGAGATCACAAGTAGGCAGAGAGGCAGGCAGAGAGAGAGGAGGAAGCAGGCTCCCCGCTGAGCAGAGAGCCCAATGCTGTGCTCAATCCCAGAACCCTGAGATCATGACCCGAGCGGAAGGCAGAGGCTTTAACCACTGAGCCACCCAGGCACCCCTGTGGGCCATTTCTTGACCAAAAAAATAGGTTCATCCAGTAGATCAGCTATTTTAGAAATATTTGGTTACAAATGGCAGAAACCCTATTCAAATGAGCCTCAGGAAAAGGTCAGGAATTACTGGCTCCCGTAGCCTGCTTCCCCCACCCTGCCCCACCTGTGCCTTACCAATCTGACCACACCTCTACTCTGCTTTCCTGCAGGTCAGACACCCTCCCCATAGTGGCCCTGATGTGTTCCATCCAGACTTACAGCTCCTAGACTTGCAACCCCAGATGAAAAAGAGTTTCTCCCTCCCAGCAGTTATAAAGAATGTCCACATCTTCCTTATGTGTGTCTCCTACCAAACTGTAAGCCAATTACTGTGGCCAGGAAAAACAGAATGGAATGTGATGCTTTAGCTAGCCTGGAGTAGCAGTAATGTATACACTGACAGGGAGTCCTGAAAGGAAAATCAAGGTGCTATTACCATAAGTAGAGGATGAATATCAAGCAGACAAAAATAACATGCCAATAAATCTTTTAAAAGAAAAAGGTGGGCAGCGGGGGCATTGGCTATGTGGTGCAATCAGTTGAGCCCAGGACTCTTGGTTTTGGCTCAGGTCACGATTTTATGGTTGTGGAATCCAGCCCTGTGTCAGGCTCTGTGTGCTCAGCTCGAAGTCTGCTTGAGTTTCTCTTTCCCTCTCCCTCTGCCCCTCTCCCATGCTCTTTTCTCTTTCTCTAAAATAAATAAATATTGAAAAAAATAGCAGATGCCACCACACTGGCTAACATATAAAGGAACCTGGGCCAGTGTATTGCCATATCCAGGATGTTTAGCCTTTGAACTCCATGAAAGTGCACGGGTCTCCACAGGCAATTTCTGCCTCATTTGAGACAGGGGAAGTGGTCTGAGGTCCATAGCCTTGGTTTCCCCAGGTATAGAGTACAAATACTTTGCTGACAAGAGTAGAAGCTATTCATTGTTATTCACTATGCCTTCTTATTCATCTTTATGTCTAATCGCTAGCAGATGCTTGGTACATGATTGGAATCCATTATATGTTTGTGGCATGAATGGATAAATAAGTGAATATATCTTTATTGTAAGGATTTGAGATGTCTTGTAGTAAATTTTTCAAGTCCTCTAGTGTTTCATTTACTTAAAATTTCATAAGGTTTTGTTTTGATGTATTCTATCCCATGCTAGACATCTTTATGGTTATGTAATCTAATGATCCAGAAAAATTAAAGCATTTAAATAGTCCACCACTGAGAGACATGCAATTGAAGGAAAAATTTTCAAAGGTAACAACAACAGAACTCCCATGTTGGGAATAATATTATAATTAGATTTAGCCAATAGTGCTATGGTTTTGTTATTAATATTATTGTTTTCAGTTTTAAATGTGCAGGATATTAATTTAACAGAATTTGTTGTAAAACAGCAACATTAAATATATGTTTGCTGCAAAATACCACCTCTTTTAAATGGAATTTACTTTCTTAGATTTCAAAATTGATATTAAATTAAGGAGAGATCACTTTTTAAATTTATTTTTTAAATTAACTTCAGAGGTAGAATTTAGTGATTCATCAGTTGCATATATCACCCAGCTCATTATGTCAAGTGCCCACCTTAATGCCCATCACCCAGTATCACTCCCCCCTCCCACTTCCTCTCCTGCCACCTTTACTTTGTTTCCTAGAGTTCCATGTCTTTTAGGGTTTGCCTCACTTTTAATTTTCAGATTGCCTAAATATATCCTGTAGCAAGTGACTGTATCACTTATACATTGCTTCATACTAATCTATTCTAAACTTTAGTTACTTAAAACAACAATAATTTATTTTGATCCTAAGTCTGCAATTTTGTCAGGGCTCAGCAGGGACAACTCATCTGCTCAAATGGGGGTCAGCTTGCATAGCCTGACTGGGGGCTGGTGGATGTATTTTCATGATAGCTCTTTCACATGGCCAGCAAATTGGTGCTACCTATTAACTAGAAGGTTAGAGAAGACTATGGACCAGGGACCTCAGTTCCTCTTATGTGGGTCTCTTTATGTGCTATGTGGTTTTTGGGTCTCACATCTCCATAGACAGGAAGTGAAAGCCCAGTACCCTTAAGACCTAGGTTTGAAACTGCGTAGTACCTTTTTCTCTGAATTCTTTTAGTTAGGCAGTCATAAAGCTCCAGACTTATGGAGAGGAAATATAAACCTATCTTTCCATAGGAGGAATGTTAAAGAATTTTATGGCTATGTGACTCTTGCCCATATAAATAAAGCTTCACTGATAGGTTGAATTGCAATAATATCAGTTTGGTAAGACTATCAGAACAACTTCAGCTTCTAAGATTATGAGACCTCTCCCTTTGATTCAAGAAATCTTGAATCTGGTTCTTGTGCTTCAGTGAAACAATTCCCGGGTTACATACACTTCCCTTGGGACCTCTGTTAATTAACTTTCATAGGTCAAGGTGGCCCTGATCACTGTCAGCTAGAATTTGGCTCATGGCTATAAGGCCACTTGCTGCAGCTAACATGGGAGCTCAGATGGCAGAAAGACTTGTCAGGCAAGTGATGCTTACTCTTCTTATATGAGAAATAGCCCCTAACTTGGAACACTTCAGTTCTTGCCAGAAAATTGTTCAGAACAATTCAAATGTGAACTCTTTATGGCACCTCTTTGCTTAAGTTTATTTGGGGTGTGGTTGGGTAAGCATAAAGTGAACACACAAGCAGCTTCCCGAGAAAAAAACAGTGGGGCTATTCAGAACATTCCCAAGAAATATAACCCTTTTTGTAATGTTGGATCTCTTCCTGGGAAAAGACTTCAGAGATCATTTAATCTGTGTTTCACCTGCCAGGGAATTATGCCAAAGTCAGGAGTACCAAAGAGACATAAGAATGGGACATAGGGGTAGGAGAGAATAGGGTTATATTTCATTGTAACAATCCGAAAAGTTTAATATGTCTTCCTGGTATGTATATGTTCATCTGCCAGGCAAAGTTGTGCAATGGATTTGGGAAATATTTTCTTGAGACCCAGCATGATCTAGAATTAAACAGAAAGAAATGTACTTTTTAATTTCCTCTTCTTGCTATTTTTCTGCTGTGAAGATTCCCTCTAGGGGCTTCCTTATGCTGAAAGAAGACATTTCCGGTCACTGTGTTTGATTAGTGCATGGTATCCAGATCTTGGAAATACTGTGGTCCTAGTGGGGGTGGAAAGGGGGATGAGGGACAGTGTGATTATTGTCACTGGCCTCTGTCCACCCCCAAATTTATACAGCTAGGAAGGAGTGAAATCCTGGAGACTTGTTTCATGAATGGAACCTTTCATTTGTCAAAGAGATATGTTATTCTGGACATTGAATAGGTAAAGTTTTTTATGTATATATAGGAAAGCACAACTCAGTACCTACAAATTGCCATCCCCTAAATTTGGCCAAGATCAGATAATACAGATTCTGATTTCTTAACCACTCCTTTCTCATGGGTTGACATTCCCCTGCGATTTTCTATTTTTGAGCACAAATTTATGCCAACATTCCTGCAAAAAAACGTGTTTGCTTCCTTCATTCAGTATAGCTCCCTTTCATGAAACACCCACAGCCAGTTTGTCAAGGGAACTGGAAAGAAATCTAGGTTAAGACTATTGTTGTTTAGAGCACCTGGGTGACTCAGTCAGTAAAGTGTCTGCCTTCTGCTCAGGTCATGATACCAGGGTTCTGGGATCGAGTCCCACATCGGGCTCCCTGCTCAGCGGGGAGCCTGCTTCTCCCTCTCCGTCTGCTTGCTGTTCTGCCTACTTGTGCTCTCTCTCTGTCAAATAAATAAATAAAATCTTTAAAAAAGACTATTGTTAATTGCTTTTTAATTAATAAGTCAGAAAAGCCTATAATTATGAGTAACTAGTTCTTGGAGTCATACCAAATTTATTCAAAAACAAGAAGCACATATTCTTACTACCTTTGAAACATATTGTCCCTGTTTCTTCAAACTTGAATATACTTTGACTATATCTCCAAAGATTTCTTATATAATTTGTTGTATCTGCTTTTAAACTCATACATTTATTGTGATAATGTATTTGTTTTAACCTGCTATTAGTATTTTAAATATCAGATTTATTTCATTACTGTTTTGCAAGCTATCCCTATAATATGCCTATGATACCTATTGGCATGGTCACTGGGTTTTCTTCTTCACTATGTTAATATGGACACATAAGACCCAGAAGTTGCATCTTCCTGTTAGTTGGTCAATCTTCTCAGATAGAGGGTGACATTTCTCTTCTCACTAAGACATAAATTTCTACATTTTTTTTTTGTTTCACTTCTTGTTTCAAGTTATCTGTCCTATGCTTTAAGGTTTTAGACTTTTTTTTTTTTTTCAGTTTTCTCTAGGAAACAAGTCCTTACTTTGTTTTCAAAATTTTCTTTTTCATTTTATCTAGAACATTGGATGAAAGTTTTGTCTTCTTCGTGGCTATTCTCTCCATGTCCTTTTCTTTCTTTGGTTTATCCTGGTTGTCTTCCATATACTCTTATTGCCTTCTTGAACTGGGTTGTCTTTATTTATGAATCCTGAGTTGGTGCCCTCTGTTTCTTTCCCATAGCAAGGAGGTGTAGACTGATGAGTAGTCTGTAGATATGGAATTGGGGATGACAGATTTATACTTATTAAGAAATTGACTGACAGGGTCACAGGTGGGGGGCTGTTGGATTACATCACAGGTGTTATATTATCAGGCAAATGTGAATTCTTTCCAGGAAATTTGCTTGTAATGTCTATAGAAAGGGGGCTGCTGAGGTAAAGGGCCCAATGATGAAGATGCTAGATGAACACCTAAATTAGGAGGATAAAAGAAAAGGACTGTATTCCATGGTTATAAAAATCTGGAGGGGAAAAAACTAGTCATCAGAGAAAGAACTTGAACTAGGGTGGAGGTCAAGGGTGAGGTGAGGTGATAGTGTTCTGATCATGAAACCTAGAAGATGGAGGAAATTGGTACTAGTGGTCCAGAGAGGGGGTTAACACTAGACTCACATAAAGGAGAGTGTATCTGGAGTCCCATAGAAAAGAGTATCTCCAGAATGGGAGCAAAAGGGAGGTTGAAACAGGAGAAAGCCAGCATTGGGAGTATGCTCTGCAGAGTCAGCAACCAGCTGCATACCTATAATTTAAGCCTCCAGGTAGAGTTCATCACCTGAAATAGAAAGGCCTCTAAGAGAAAGTAAAGTAACAATGTAAAAGAGTCAATGTTTGAAGTTGAGATTTAAGCCCTGACTAGCCTGTAACAGCTGGGTAGTCTCTGCAGAAAAGGGAATTTGGGATCTCAGTGGTTCAGGGGGTCCTAGGCTGATATTGTTCATTATTCTTTCATTTCCTCTTCATTTTGCTGCATCTAGGCCCTGAATCACCTATAATAGTTAGAGGAATCCTTGCATTTTTCTTCTGTCTCCGCTTTGTTAGGCAGACATTGTAAAGACTGAATGAAAAGCAGCATTTAGAAGTACTGTGTGAGCAGAGGAGCCACAAAGCTACAATGTTTGAATTGGGATTGGTTTTCTAGGATCCCCTAATTCCCTTAGTTCTCACTCTTTGGATATAGTAAGATAAAGTAAACCTAGAGGGTAACATCATTTTTAGTTGATATATTTTTCAACAAACATTTCCGAGCCTGCCTGAGGCATTTAGACCTGGGTTAAATAATGGAACTACAAGAGGAAGACCTGAGCATGTCTGCAGGGGAGGCTGGTAGAAGTCAATGCAATCTGCAGCTTTCTTTCAGAAAAAAATAGATTATGTCACAAATAGAAATTTAAGCATCAAAGAGAAATTTTATTCAGAGTGAAAACACAAGTTCCAACAAATGCCAAATTTTAAAAATCTGACAAATAC
>RCUC01117122.1:0-15676 GCA_003697995.1 Taxidea taxus jeffersonii
TGCAGATTGGAGATCTCGTGCACATGCCAGAAGCCGCCAGCCAGGTCTCATGACTCACAGGCACATGATGCTTCTGCCGGGAGCACAGACAGGTAGCTCCAGATTTGATCGGTTCACCAGCTTTGTTCTGGGATCTCAAATTTATCACCCAGTGGTTGGTGGAAAATGATGCCGTTTGAATCTTTCAACAAATGCTTACAGATTCAAGGTAACTTTGAAGAAGGAAAGAAAATGAACTTTCTGAAACCAAGTAAGTTATGTGACAACAGGCTCAGTTTGAAAGAGTCACTTTTAGGGGTGATCTAGGTAAGATCTAGGTCAGCTTTCACCCTCTTTGTGCCTCAGAGTTACGGTAAAGTGTTCCTACTGGGGCTGGGGCTCCATTCGTAGAGATTTTCAATTGTGACCCAGCAATTCCATTTCTAGATGGGACGCAGAAGAGACTTCTTTTTTAATTTTGTACCTTAATATCCAGTTTGAATTTTTCCATATATATGTATATACATATATATATGTTTTAATTAATTTGAAAAGCATTGGTCATGAATGTGGCCTTCCCTAGCCACCTGCCACTTGCTAGTGGTTATAGTTTTTCTAGGTAGTCAAAATATCAAAACATCAACATTAAATAAGAAATCTCTATGTAGTTTTAAATATATGAGACTGGCGTTACAAAGTTTTATAATAAAATGGATTTGAAAGTCTTGGTCCGCCAATATACAAATTAGCGATTTCTCTGACCTCTCAGAGCCTCGGATTCTTCAACTGTGAAATAGTTACTTCAGTACTGTTGTTGTTTTTCAAGACTGAGTGGAAATTAAATATGAGCTATGTAAAGCAGTTTTTTAACAGTAGGTGTTCAATAATGATTTGTAGCCATTATCCCCCTTAACCAACCCCCACTCCCACCCCCATAGCAAGAGACAGCTTATAGTTTGTTGCGTTCATTTATGTATATCGTTTTTTCATCCAAATATATGACATTTTCATTTACAAATGTAGGAAATGAACATTTCCTTAACAAGTATCCCCATCTGAACCCAAAAGCAAATAGGAGTTAGTATATGAGATTTTTTTCTAGTTAGCAAAGCTTCTCTGATCCTTTCCTGCCAGCTTTCCCTCATCACCTGCCATTTGTATACCTTCTTTTCTTCACTGGCTTTTGTTTATACATAACCACAGCTTTCGCTGCTTCACAAAACTCAAATAATGGTTCAGTGGGTGGTGTTTCTTTAGATAGACGGTTGGATTTGGGGTAAGCATGAGTCTTTGCTGCCATTGATGATGATGGTGTTTCATGCCTGCCAGGGAGATGTTACAGTCCCGGGACTGAAATAAACAGGAACAGATAAATTGTATCTAATATAATAAGTAGCTTGTGTTCGGGCTTCATGGCTTTCCCCTGAATAAGGTTAACATGATTCCTTAGCATTCTCCTGCCTCCTCAGGAGAGGGCCTTGGAGTCCCCTGTGGCTGGACCAACAGGTCAGCATCGCTTTGAAACCTGTTAGAAATCCAGAATCTCAGCTGCCCCCTTCCCAACTGCTGAATCAGAATCTGCATTTCGGTAACACCTCCACATGCTGTAGGGGTACAGTACAGTTCGAGAAGCTCTGACCTGGGGAAACTTGAAGTGTTTTACTCACCAGTTGTCTAGGATTACTGATGGTTTCAAGACATCTTTTAATTGAATTAAGATTTTATTCAAGACCGCAACATGCAGAATAAGTTTACTACCTCTGCTCGGTGGTATACAATGTTAGTTATCTTTCACTGACTTTGGAAGCACTAGGTTTACTGAATGAGAATAGACAGAGGTTTTATTTTTCTTTTCACCATACTTGTTTCAAAACATTTAGGTTTTACTTCTCCTTGAACCTCTCAGTCATGTGCAAAATTATGAAATGTTTCCCAACCAATAAGTAGTACAAGAGACCAGGTTGTTAAAGGCAGGGTCAGGATCTACTCTATGACTATTTCTTTAAAAGTTTACAGGATTTTGGTTAATGGTGTTGAGATGTACTTGCTTATTGCTCTGTCAGCTGGTTTATCACTCAGTTGGGAACTGCTGCTCACTCTGAAGTTTTTGGTGGCTGTACAGCTTTACATCATCCTCTTATTCATATATTGTTATACTCATATTGCATGGTGAGCTAATAACTCAGAAGCAAAACAAATACTAATGACAAAGATTATCAATGAGGACCACAAGTATGATACTAATTCTCCAAGTCTCAGATTGATCCTCTCCAGATACATTAGATAGAACCATCAAATCAAAGTCTTAAGTAGTATATCCGAATGTATTGATTTCTTTTAAAAAAATCAGACTTAAATACAAAATGATTGCAAGGATTATAGCCACTACAACTTTTCATTTATTGAACATGACTATTCACACCTGTGTGTTTTTGCAGGGAGGTGCTTACAACCTCTGTTACCTCATCATTTGTAAACGAAACAAAAAAGAAAAAAAGAGCAGTTGATTTTCTCTTACATGGAAAGTGCAAAAATTCAAAACACCAGTTTATGAGAGCATTGATCAATTTTTGATGCCATAACAATTAAATATAACTTTTATAAAGTAAATATAACTTTTTAACTTAATATAACTTTTAAAAAGTAAATATAACTTAAAATGTATTTGTTGGTAAGTAAATATTCCTGATAAAATTAAAGTGATCTAATAATTATCCAATTATCTAAAATTATTTAATTTATTTAATTGTTAGATAATTAGATAATTTTCTTATTTTTTAAATAGGAAAAGACTGTATATCTTTACATATGATGACCATTATCAAGGAAAATATACAATGAGTTTCTGAATATAATATTGAATACTATGCTGACCTAAGATAAAATATTTTATTATTTTTTAAGATAAAATATTTTAAATTTAAAATCTCTTCTTTAGTATTTGAGTTTTATTTCTTTTTTTTTTTTTAAGATTTTATTTATTTGACATACAGAGATCACAAGTAGGCAGAGAGAGGAGGAAGCAGGCTCCCTGCTGAGCGGAGAGCCCAATGTGGGGCTCGATCCCAGGACCCTAGGATCATGACCCAAGCCAAAGGCAGAGGCTTTAACGCACTGAGCCACGCAGGCACCCCTTGAGTTTTATTTCTTAAAAAGCTTGTAGAGCTATGGTTATGGGACCCAGATTCACTTGTTTATTACTTTGTCACTGTGTTTATCACTCACTGAGTTCTGTATCATATCACAGAAAAAGGTGAGATTATTTTTAAATTCATACAAAAGTTTAGATAATCACATATTATTGTGGAAAGAGTTTGAGGTCCAAAAACATTGAATAAGCTGAAATAAGTACCATTTATGGGGGCATTTCCAACATTCTTTCAAATTCCCTTATTTCTCACATACCCTGGGCCTTCCTGCTGTCTCTACTCTACTCCCTGTGAAAATCTGCTGTCCCAGAATTTGCTGATAAATTTACACTTAGATAAGACTGAAGGGTTTAGTGCTACTCAGTGCTAGTACATTTTATTTTATTTTAAAGATTTTTTAAAAGATTTTATTTATTTATTTGACAGACAGAGATCACAGAGAAGCAGGCAGAGAGAGGAGGAAGCAGGTTCCCTGCTGAGCAGAGAGCCCGATGTGGGGCTCGATCCCAGAACCCTGGGATCATGACCTGTGCCGAAGGCAGAGGCTTTAACCCGCTGAGCCACCCAGGTGCCCCTTTATTTTATTTTTTAATATTTATTTGAGAGAGAGCGAGAGATCACTTACTCTTCTTTTTCTTTTCTTTTTTTTTTTCAAAGATTTTATTTATTTATTTGACAGAGAGAGAGAGAGAGAGAGAGAGAGAAAGGGACTACAAGCAAGGGGAGTGGGAGAGGGAGAAGCAGGCTTCCAGCTGAGCAGGGAGCCCCACTCGGGGCTCGATCCCAGGCCCCTGGGATCATGACCTGAGCTGAAGGCAGACGCTTAACCGACTGAGCCACCCAGGCACCCCAGATGCTAGCTCATTTTAATAAGAAGAAAAATCTCAGACACTATTAGAACCAAAGGTACTGAGAAAGAGCTGGAGAGGCATTCTGGCAGGTTGGGAAAACTTGCTGTCTTTGAAATGACCTGCCTGCTTTGGCTGTTTGTGAGTTCTGTCTAGTTGCAAAATGCTGCCAATATTCAGATGATTAAGCCTACCAATGTGTGGTGCAGAGTTGCCTTTGTCCTTGACTCTATTAGACATTTTATATTAGTAAAGACCCAATTGTCAGATTTCCAGGTGGCATGAAACTCATGTAAATTATAATCTGAAATAAAAAGATCACTAGAAATTGAATTTAACTTTTACCAGGGGCAAAGTGAATCACACTTGAAACCCCAAATCCTACTATACCACAGGAAAAGATGGGTAAGATTCAGTCACCAAAAGCAGTCATTGCTTCATTGATAGAAGTAAAGGGTCTGGAATGGTAGGTGGTAGATTTCTCTCTTCTGTACTAGTCAGGACATCAAATGTATTTTAAAAGTCTGGTGAAAACCTGCAATGGAGATAATCAACCAGGAGGGGAAAGACACATAAAACACATCAGTTGGGAGGGGTTGAAGGAACTGGGAGTGTCAAGCTAGGAAAAGTAAAGACTCAGAAGTAAGAGACCATCTTTACATCTTTTAAAGTAATCTTTGCCCAACATGGGACACAAACTCACGACCCTGAGATCAAGAGTCACATGTCTCCCTGTGAGCCACCCAGATGCCCCTCTCTTCACATTTTTAAAGAGATCAGTGAGAAGGGGTTAGATTTATTCTGTTAGGCTCTATGAGGGCAGAGTGAGACACAGTAATATAAATAACTCTATTATTCAGAGATATCTGCAGAAAGGTTTCTTTGCCTCAAGTAGCAGTGAACTTCCAATTAAAGATAGGGTTGAAGGATAGACTGAATTCTACTTGGCAAGGATAGCTTCAAGAACCAGATAAGTACTTGGACTAAATGCCTTTTATGGCCTATTTTAGCAGTGAAACTGTCCTTCCACATTACTATTACAAAATTACAGGGATAAGGAAGTTAAAATCGTCAGAAGAATCTGAAGTTATATCTCTAAATCTTGGGTAAATTTCTTGATCATCTGCTAGTACTTTGAAGTTTCTTTTCCATTAAATCATTTTCTATTTCCAGAACACACGAACTGAATTTTTACTTCATATTGGCAAACAGACTCCACTCATTAATTCTTTGCACTAGGATACTTTTTGGTGACAAACTTTTGCTTTTATTATGCAGATGAAAAAATTGTCATACTTTTTCCCCTCAAAATTTCTTATACATGGATATATCCTTTATAGTAGTAACCTCTGATGTCAAAGGTTATTGGTTTCTCTAGGACTGTATTGATAAAGATTACATACCAACTTTGATCACATTATTTCTGAGGACTGTAAAAGTACAATGATAGCTTTTGTGTAATTGATTTAGTGTGTGTCACAGTTAAGGCAGAGATACTTTTTGGTACTATGAATCCTGAGTCAAGACTAGTTGATTCCCATACTTACAGATTGTTTACTTTGTGTCAGACAGTGTCCTAAGATTTAAAAAATATCATTTCATTTGATCTTCAGAACACTATAAGATTTGTACTATTATTATGACCATGTACTAAATGAGGAAACCAAGACGTCATGAAGTCAAGTAACTTACCCAAGGTCACACAGGCAATAATCAACCTAAGTGTCACATAAGATTGCAGTAAGCCACGCCTCATGGTCATAGTATCCTAGTTTTTGTCTTTGTAATCAGAACCAGGCTCAAACCCCTCCTGAAACATGCCATTACTTCTACCCTAGCTCATAATGTCACATGCTTCAAAACTAAGTTTATTTTTCTTCTATTTCATTAAAATTAACAGTCTTCGGTGCATTTATTTCAGCCATTTATTAGGAAACACAGAAATCTGATTGAAATGAATTCACATTAAGGGGTATTAAACTATCAGTAGATAGATTCTGGCTTAACATAGTTGTTGCATGGGTTTTTATATTTTAAAGAAGAACACTTGCAACTTTGCAATAGTTTTTAAAACTTAGGAGGGCCAACTTTTCTGGTCTAGCAGGAGGGACAAAAATCCCAACAGTCTGGCCCAAACACAAAAGCTCTGCTTTTCTATGTCAGGGTTGTACATAAAATTTTGTTTGGAAAAATAAAGAAGACTCCACTGCTTAAAATAATAATATATAGAACCACTGCCCCAATGAACTTTCTGGCTCTTTTTCCCCTCTCTTGCCAGACATGGGACATATTCCATCTATTTCCTCCCCGATACGGAAGCACAAAGGCTCGCAAAACAGGGCATAGCATGTCTGTGTTCAATGAACTTCAGGAGTGGTTACAGGAAGTAATTTTTTAAAAGTTTTTATTTAAATTCCAGTTAGTTAACATAATGTTATATCATATGGCATTTATCCTTCTCTGTGACTTATTTTGCTTCACATACTACTCTGTAATTCCATCCATGTCATTTCAAATGGCAAGATTTCATTCTTTTTCTATGGCTGAATAATATTCCATTGTGTGTATATATGTGTGTTTACCATATACCACATCTTTATCCATTCATCAGTCGATGGACACTTGGGCTGTTTCCCTATCTTGGCTGTTTAAATAATGCTGCTATAGACATTGGGGTGCATGTATCTCTTTGAATTACTATTTGTATTCTTTGTGTAAATACCAACTAGTACAATTGCTGGATCATAAGGTATTTCTATTTTTAACTTTTTGAGGAAACTTCATACTGTTTTCCAAAGTGGCTGCACCAGCTTGCCTTCCCATCAACAGTGCAAGAGGGTTCCCCTTTCTCCGTATCCTCACCAACACCTGTTGTTTCTTGTGTTGTTGATTGTAGCTATTCTGACAGGTGTGAGGTGATATCTCATTGTGGTTTTGATTTGCATTCCCTGATGCTGAGTGATGTTGAGTATCTTTAATGTGACTGCTGACCATCTGTATGTTTTCTTTGGAAAAATGTCTATTTATGTCTTCTGCTAATTTGTTAATTGGATTATTTGTTTTTTGGGTGTTGAGTTTTATAAGTTCTTCATTTATCTTGGATACTAATGCTTTATCAGATAAGTCATCTGCAAATATCTTCTCCCATTCTGTAGGTTGCCTTCTAGTTTTGTTGATTGTTCCCTTCACTGTGCAGAAGCTTTTTATTTTGATGAAGTCCAAATAGCTTATTTTTGTTTTTGTTTCCCTAGCTTCAGGAGATCAGGAAGTAATTTTGAGCAGATGCTTTCAGCCTCTCAGCAAAGTGAAATCACACCACAGAGGTGAACATCTCAGTGACACAATTATTCTATTTGATACCTGATGTCAACAGCCACATTTCCCAGCATCCTGACCTTAAAAATTATTGACCAAACAAAACTTTTAACACTGGGCAGAACAGGAAAGTCACCAGCCACCTCTATGCATAGTCCCACAGTAGCATTCCTCCCATCCACCTCAGAAAAAGCCTGAGTCATCTGGGGGCCTGGACGCCTCGGCCCCAGGCAGGCGGCCCTGTGCCTCTTCCTGTTCACTGGCCGAGATTGCATCTGAGACTGTCTACAGCTTCTCCGGTGGAGTCAGATTTCTGGTCACGGGTCAGGTCACTGTTTGAAGCGGTTTCTTCCTCCACACCCAGTGAATTCTCCAAGGAATCATGAGTATACATGCAGGTTTCTAGGGTCATATCTTATAGTATTGAGAGCAGCCGAGAAATGTGTTTCTGTTCTAGTCAGTGATTAACTTTTGAAGGCAGCTCTTCAGCAGCTAGTTTAAGTGAGTGTGGGGGTAAGGGGCCTGGTGAGTAACATAGAGGACCCATTTTAAGTATTTCTACACAGAGTTATATGCTCCTTTTCCTGATCAATTAATGCCCCAATTCCAAAGGTTTGTGACTACTAGTGAGTCAGTAGTAATAAGTATGAAGTCCTATTCTCTCAGAAAGCTCTCGATTGCTATGGAAAGGAAATCAGTGTACCTTCTCTCAGATGCTGCACTGTGGTGTACAGCTGACTAGACCATTTTCTACTTACTCCTCTAGCCCCTGGGAGGCCACAGGCCAATTAAGTGACATCTGCCCAGAAGGATCAACAACTTAGATCACAGTTAGAGCTGTATGCCACATTTCCCAGAGAGAAAGCCTCAGCTACCATTTCTACTCATTTCCCACTGACAGGTTTCATTTTATATTTCTAAGAGTGAGACTCGTATCACTACATACACTGGAAACATGGTCTGAGCCTATGGTAAAGCAGATTGCATCAAAACCTTTATAGGAAAGGTTTTACGTGTGCTTGATGACTATTAGATGTATATGCCCAGTAGATTTGCCCTCTCATAAATTTCAGTTCCTCATTTCAAATGACTGCTCAGACTCTGCTATTAGAAAGATCACCAGCCCCTTGTTGCATAAATCAACTCGCTATCTTCCCCAGCCAAAATACCACTTCCTCTGGATTCCCCATTTCTGTCCCCATTTCTTTAAATAAAGCCTTTTTCTAGTCCCTTGGGCTCAGCATTATATTCCATTTACTCCTTAAAGTATTTTCATGGTTTAATAGGTTTGAGTTTTGCTAAAAACTATCCTACAGAACAGTTCCCTTTTTGGCACCATGTCTGCTATCCTTACAAATGCCAACAGGGGAAATGGGGTTTTTGGCTATGGAGTTCAGTCCAAATGATGAGCCTTTCCCAAGGTAATTGCAAGTCAGTATTTTGTGTATGTATTAGTTAACTAGTCATGTTAAGAAATGAGAAAGTAACAAATAAGAGCAAAATGCGGGGTAAAGAAAATAAGTAACAGTAAAGATTACATTTTTTTTACCCACAGATGATGTCAAAATAATAAAATATAAAATAAAATCCAATAATTATCAGTTACTCTACAGCTAACTATGCTCTTCCTCAACCAGACCCAATAGAAAATACATTAATTTCAGCAAGTATTAATTGATGTGTTTCCCCTGGTCTGTGGACTGGCTGTATTAGAATCATGGGAGATATTTTTACTTTTATTTTAGTTTACTTGGTTTTGTTTTGCCCCATACTATTTAAAAATCATTTAGTTGTGAAAAAACAAATACATGTACAAAGAACCAATTTTAATAATTACAAAGAATGTACAGTGAAAATAAAGCATCCCTCTTATCCTGGCCTCCAGCCACTCAAATGTTCCCTTCCCAGCTGCATCCACTGTAGTGGTTTCTTATATTTCCTTCCAGAAACATACCACTCATGCATCTAGCAGAGATCCTGGTTAATTTGTTTAATATTCATTCTTAACCTCTTGCTATCATGCCTTCCTGTGTTGCAGGAGCTAGAAAACTAAAATTACATCACCCAGACTCCATTATAATCAGAGTTCCTGATGTGATTTAGGTTCCTCTCATCAGATTCCCTTGCATGACACTGGATTTTGAAATTGAGCTAAGGAAGGACAGACCGCAAGAGGCATCCATTTTGCTGGTGTGAATAATGGCAGAGGCTGCACAATTCAGCAGTAGTACTGGATTTTCAATCTAGCAGAGGCAGCTTTCTGATTGTGGAAGAAGTGATGTAACTTTTACAGACAACAGCCTTACCTACAGCCTCCAGATTCCATGTATACACACCTGATTAGTCAGTATCGTCAGTTCTCTGGTAACCTAGTTTTGCACTGTGTTCTTTGGAAATGACTCCTGGAAGCTTAGCTGAAATCTAGTTAGTTAGTCAACCATCAGTTCTGAGGCAACTGAAATAGATTTTTTTCTGCCTAAGCTAGGTGGAGTAGATTATATTCTCTGCAATTGAATCTTGCCTTATAAATGTCTATAGATGTATATGCTGTATTCGGCTGGACAATGGCCCTCCAAAATAGTCATGTGCTAATCCTTGGAACCTGTGAATACGCTGCATTAAACAGCCAAAAAAAAAAAAAAAAAAGATGTAATTAATGTGGCAAATCAACTGATTTTAAAATAGGAGGAGTACCCTAGATTATTCAGGTGGGCCCAATGTAATCACAAGGATCCATAAATGTGGAGGAGAGGGGCAGAAGAAGAGTCAGCTGGAGGAATATATATGACAATTGAAAAATGACTGGAGAGATGCAAAGTTGCCGATCTTGAAGACAGAGAAAGGAACTATAAGTCAAGAAGTGGAGGTGGCTTTTAGATGCTGAAAATGCAATGAACTATAGTGAGTATAAAAATAAATATTGGGGTGGGGAAAAAAGAAAAAATAAATATTGGGGTGCTTAGATGGCTCAGTCAGTTAAGCATCTAACTCTTGATTTCAACTCAGGTCATGATCTCATGTGGAAGTGTGGAACCTGCTTAAGATTCTCTTCCTCTGGGGCGCCTGGGTGGCTCAGTCCATTAAGCATCTGACTCTTGGTTTTGGCTCAGGTCATGATCTCAGGGTCATGAGATATAGCCCTGTGTCGGGAGTGAAGGCTGGTTAGGATTACCCCCTCCCCCTAACCGTACCCCTCTAAAAAATTTCTTTAAAACATCATTACAAAAAGATTGACATGTAGTTAAACATGCAAGTTTAAATCTTCTGAATGGCGTAAAAACACTTTCAAAAGTAAAACAAAAGAAAACAAAAACCCCAACATCAAGCTGGGAAAACATCTATAACTTCCTTGTACAGACTCTATCAAGCAGGAAAAGAAATCTCTAAATATCCAAAATCTAGAGAATCTAAGACAAGAATTGTTTTCATTGCTGATGCAAAAGGCAAAAAGCCAAAAAAGAGGATGGTAAGCACCTCAAAGGTTACCAAGAGCAAGTAGCTTCTTGGCCCCTGAGCTGGAGAGGAAAATGGAAGACGCGGTACTCCCAGAGCCCAGGAGCCAAGGTCATCTAGCTGAAACCAAAATGATGTAGGCCTCTCCTGTGGAAACAAGCCAGAGGGACATAGTGAATGCTGGACATGCTACTTGACCTAGGAGCTAGGGATGGATTATTTCTTCCTCTGGACTCCTGTGTTAGTTTCTTATTACTGCTATACCAAATCAACACAAATTAGGTGGTTTTAAACAATAAACATTGATTGTTTCACAGTCTGGCATTTAGATGTCTGAAACAGGACTCGGGAGGCTAAAAACGGGATGTTAGCAGGGTTGCATTTGTTTTTGGAGGCTCTTGAGGAGTATTTGTTTCCTTGGTTTTTCCAGTTTCTAGAAGTCACCTGCCTTCAGTCATGGCCTCTTCTACCTTCAAAGACAGCAACGACTGTTAAATTCTTCTCATAGTGCCACCTCTGATTCTTCTATTTCCAGCTACTTCTCCCAGTTTTAAGGATCTTTGTGATTACTCTGGACCCACCTGGATAACCCTGGGTGCTCTCCTTATTTTAAGGTTAGCTGATATGCAAACATAATTCCATCTCAACCCAATTCCCTTTTGTCACGTAACGTAACATGTTCTTCAGAGATTATGACCTAGGCATCTTGGAGGGGCCATTATTTTGCTTTCCACATCTCCCAGTCTTCCATCAGGGACTCTCAGTCCAAACTCAGCTGTTATCTCCCCACCATCCATACACACCAATGGTAGAAGGAGAAATGTGTCTAAGAGCACATAAATACCAGAAAAATTACTCATATTCCTAGAAATCGGAAATCAGTTAGAAAATAATAAATAACAAATATAGAAAAATGAACCGAGGTTGTGGCTTGATGGGCTGGCAATTTTTAGACGAAGAAATTAAAGGAGCTGATCTAAAAAGATTCTCAGCCTCCTTGATATAAATTGAAACAATAGGGTACAATATTTCTCCTACCATATAGACTAAATTTAAAAAGTTGCTAATACTCAGTTTTGGTGGCTGTGTAAATTGTTGAAAAAGAGTAACTGGTACAACATTTTGGGTGGCTTTTGATCTATCAGTTCCACATCTGTGAAAAACCTCACAGAAGTGTGCAAAAACAAAGATATCCACCGAGGCAGTATTTACAGTACCAAAAAATAAAACAACCTGTAAATAATTCAAAAGGTCATGAATATAGACTTGGTCATGGTCCGAAAAAAAAATGGAATGTACCACTTGGAGCAATGACTTGGTATGGAAACTCACATGGAAATATGCCTGTGGATGGACTGAAAAAGTAGAGTTGCAGAGCAATATGTGTAGTATAATTATAAGCTATTTACATGTGAGAACATGAACAACAATTCCAGTTAATATAAATCAAACTGTTAATGGTGGTTGTTCTGAAATGTGGGATTCTTTGAGACCTTTGCCTTTTATTTTACACATTTTTGTATTGTTTGAGTTTTGTACAAGTATTTTTTTACATAATCTGACAGAAAACCATAAGAATGTGGATGTGATTAAAATACAGATTTAAGAATAGGCCGATTTTTAAATTTATACTGATATAGTTGATTTCAATTTATTACTTCATAAAAAATGTCATCCTGAGTCACAGTTAAAACATTCTCCCCCGGGGGCACCTGGGTGGCTCAGTCAGTTAAGTAACTTCAGCTCAGGTCATGATCTCCAGATCCTGGGATGAAGCCCCACATTAGGCTCGCTGCTCTGCAGGACGTCTATTTGTCCCTCTTCCTCTCCTTCTGCCTCTCCCCTGACTTGTCATGCCTCTCTCTCAAATAAATAAAAAAATAAAATCCTAAATAAAACAAAAAAAATTCTCCTCTCAACATGAATCAATGAATCAATAAATCAATGAATGAAATAGCTTCCCTCTCAGGCCTCTTATTATCTGAAATTTCTCTCAATATATTTGTTTAGAGAGTTCCTCTTTCTCAGGGTTCTTCCCCCACAAAGGAAACCGTCCCCAAGCACTTTCAATTCCTGTCTACAAAGTGTCTGCCATGAAGTTCCTTTCCCTTTCATTTTGGTTTAAACAATATTCAAATAGACCCATTAACTAACACTATCATTTGGGGAAGAGAGATCCAAATGTGGGCTTGCATAAGAAATGGGAATTCTTTTTTTTTTTTTTAATTTTCATATTACAAATAAATTTTTTTTTTACTTTATTTAAGCTTTATTTAAACATATGATGTAACCCCACCACCCTCACCCAACCCCTCTTCCCCCCACCCCCCTCAGTTTGTTTTATGACATTAAGAGTCTCTTTTGGTTTTTCTCCCTCCCGATCCCATCTTCTTTCATTTTTACTTTTCCTACCACCTTAACTCCCACCCCCGTTGCATCTCCACTTCCTCATATCAGGGAGATCATGTGGTAGTTGTCTTTCTCCAGTTGACTTATTTCTCTAAGCATAATACGCTCTAGTTCCATCCATGTCGTCGCAAATGGTAAGATTTCATTTCTTTTGATGGCTGCATAGTATTCCATCGTATATATATACCACATCTTCTTTATCCATTCATCTGTTGATGGACATCTAGGTTCTTTCCATAACTTGGCTATTGTGGACATTGCTGCTATAAACATTCGGGTACACGTGCCCCTTTGGATCACTACGTTTGTATCTTTAGGATAGATACCCAGTAGTGCAATTGCTGGGTCATAAGGTAGCTCTATTTTCAATTTTTTGAGGAACCTCCATGCTGTTTTCCAGAGTGGTTGCACCAGCTTGCATTCCCACCAACAGTGTAGGAGGGTTCCCCTTTCACCACATCCTCGCCAGCATCTGTCATTTCCTGACTTGTTCATTTTAGCCATTCTGACTGGTGTGAGGTGGTATCTCATTGTGGTTTTGATTTGTATTTCCCTGATGCCCAGTAATATGGAGCACTTTTTCATGTGTCTGTTGGCCATCTGGATGTCTTCTTTGCAGAAATGTCTGTTCATGTCCTCTGCCCATTTCTTTTTTTTTTTTTTTTAAAGATTTTATTTATTTATTTGATAGACAGAAATCACAAGTAGGCAGAGAGGCAGAGAGAGAGGAGGAAGCAGGCTGTCCGCAGAGCAGAGAGCCCGATGCGGGGCTCGATCCCACGACCCCGGGATCATGACCTGAGCCGAAGGCAGCGGCTTTAACCCACTGAGCCACCCAGGTGCCCCTCCTCTGCCCATTTCTTGATTGGATTATTTGTTCTTTGGGTGTTGAGTTTGCTAAGCTCTTTGTAGATTTTGGATACTAGCCCTTTATCTGATATGTCATTTGCAAATATCTTTTCCCACTCTGTCAGTTGTCTTTTGGTTTTGTTGACTGTTTCCTTTGCTGTGCAAAAGCTTTTGATCTTGATGAAGTCCCAATAGTTCATTTTTTCCCTTGCTTCCCTTGCCTTTGGTGTTGTTCCTAGGAAGAAGTTGCTGCGGCTGAGGTCGAAGAGGTTGCTGCCTGTGTTCTCCTCAAGGATTTTGATGGATTCCTTTCTCACATTGAGATCCTTCATCCATTTTGAGTCTATTTTCGTGTGTGGTGTAAGGAAATGGTCCAATTTCATTTTTCTGCATGTGGCTGTCCAATTTTCCCAACACCATTTGTTGAAGAGGCTATCCTTTTTCCATTGGATGTTCTTTCCTGCTTTGTCGAAGATTAGTTGACCATAGAGTTGAGGGTCTATTTCTGGGCTCTCTATTCTGTTCCATTGATCTATGTGTCTGTTTTTGTGCCAGTACCATACTGTCTTAATGATAACAGCTTTGTAGTAGAGCTTGAAGTCTGGAATTGTGATGCCACCAACTTTGGATTTCTTTTTCAATATTCCTTTGGCTATTCGAGGTCTTTTCTGGTTCCATATAAATTTTAGGATTATTTGTTCCAAGAAATGGGAATTCTTACAAGGCTGTTTCCCTTGGCATAGTATCATTGTTGCTTTTTCTTGCAACAAAACTATGCTGCGTGGTGATCACAGCATCTTTCTGCTTTGTAAATGCTCTGTTTAACCGGATTCTGAAATACTAAGCCTGTCTCCAAATTCTGGGTTCTCGTTTCTAACCTGATCTGAGGTAAAACTGCACATGGCCAGTGGGCAGGGAGTGAGTGACTAACTTCCTAATCAGTAGGTCATGACTCCTGAATGGGTTTTGTGCTCAACCTTGTAGTGTTGTAACGACCTGGATTTCTTCATTCTCTGTATACTCTTCAGGGGTGAGAGCTAAAGCCTGAAGAATAAGGTGGTGAGTCCATGATGGAAAGAGAACATGCTTTCATGCATAGAAATGCAACTACATATCTGCGCAGAGGCTGGGCTGATGGAACCCAGACTTTGCCTCTGGGAGTGGTTGCTCCGGGATGGACTATGGAGTAGATAAGGCTGTGCCAGCTTTTCTCTCACACTATCAGCATGATTTATTTCATTACTCCCTCCAGTCCCATAATTCTTAGAAAAAAAGATGATCTTGTAATAAATGGAATGCATTTATTCTGAAAATACTTCTTCAGGTTTTTTTGAGATAACATTTCTAATGTTTCAGGTATGTAAAAAATGAACTTAAAATGATTTCTAATTCTTTAACAGGGGTTGCCTTCACTAAAAAAGATAAGGGACCACTTGGTTAAGGATCTAGCTTAGGTAATCACATCTTGGCTAATCATCTGCAGGAACAGTTTGTTGAAGAGTGGCAAAAGAACTCATTTATAAGACAGCATTCATAAGAAGGAAAATCTGATCTAATTACTGAAGTAATAGTTCCTTGATTTGAAATCTTAAGGACACAGAGAAATAATTTTACAGTGTTTTTCTATTGTTAAATTTAGGGCATAATTATCGAGTACCTCCTGTGTGTTAACAG